>PVIH01015172.1:39342-50817 GCA_004025045.1 Sigmodon hispidus
CCTCTCTCTCTCTCTCTCTCTCTCTCTCTCTCTCTCTCTCTCTCTCTCTCTCTCTCTCTCTCTCTCTCTCTCTTTACAGCCTGTCTATCTAAATGTAAAAATTTCAGCTACTGTCATGCACTAGGTCTATCTGAATACCACCATGACCCCTGCCTGCCAAGATGATAATGGAGTAAACCTCTGAACTGTAAGCAAACCCAATCAAATGCTTTCCTGATAAGAGTTGTATGGTTGTCAAGTCTCTTCACAGCAACAGAACATTGACTAAGACAGTATCTTTGTTGTAGATGGGGAAAAAAGCAATTTGAACACAGGGAAAAAGAGAATGATGGGAGTGTGGGAGTGTCTTTCTAATTATGAAGTCTTTTGAACTCTAGATACTTGGTGACAGTTGCAATGAGCAATCTGCATGTTCATTATAAGAGAGTCAGGGGTTCCTTTGATGTTTTGGTTCTGCAACAGTATGTGCCTCTCAATATTCTTGCTATATTCCATTTCTTTCCCTCTACTAAATCTATCAGCTATCCCTATGGAACACCATTCTGATCTATCCTGTGGATCATCTCATGCTCTTAAGACAAAGTGAATGTAAGATGATCAGGATACGGAAACTGAGAAGCTTCTGTAAAGTCAACGACACAGTCAATAAGAACAAATGACAGCCTACAAAATGGGTAAAGGTTCTTACCAACCCAATAAGTGACAGAGGGTTGATCTCTAAAATATATAGAGAACTTAAGAAAGTAGAGCCCAAAACCTTGAATAGCCCAATCAAAATATGGGGTTCAGAACTAAAAAGGGACTTCTCAGTAGAAGAATTAAAAATGGCTGAAAGGCACTTGAAAAAGTGCTCAACAACTTTAGCCATCAGAGAAATGCAAATCAAAACAACTTTGAGATAGGACCTTACACCTATCAGAATGGCTAAGATTAAAAGCACAGATAACAACCTGTGCTGGAAAGGATGCAGATCAGAGCAAGGGGAACACTCCTTTGTTGTTGGTGGGAGTGTAAACTTGTTCAGCCACTATGGAATACAGTATGGCAGTTTCTCAGAAAAGTGGGAATCAATCTCCCCAAGCATCCAGCAATACCACTCTTAGGCATATACCCTAAAGATGCACATTAACACTCCAAAAGCATTAGCTGGACTATGTTCATTGCAGCATTATTCATAATAGCAAAAACTAGAAACAACTTAGATGCCCCTCGACTGAGAAATGGAATTATAAGCTGTGGTACAGCTACACAATGGAGTACTACTCAGCAGTAAGAAAAAAAAATGATATTCTAAAATTTGCAGACAAGTGGAAGGATATGGAGAATATCCTCCTGAACGAGGTATCACAATCCCTGAAAGAGAAGCAGGGGATTTACCCTTTTATTAGTGGACTTAAAAAAAAAAGAGAGAGATATGTCATTGTACACAAAAACTCAAGGCTAGAACATAGCTAAATGACACAATGCCTCACTTCTACATTGATGGCCTCTGGCAGAGGTGTGGGTGAAGAAAGACTTGTTTTCTTTAAGGGTCTAGTCACAGTAGTTTAATTATGCTCCAGTAAGTAAATGAGAAGCATGAATGAGTGTTTTTGTAAATGGGGAGATTATAAGAGTGGGCATGATTCTGAGAGGTCTGATATCTGAGTTTGATGAGGTACATTATGTAAAAACATCAAATAATAAATATATATATATATATAAAGTAAAAAAGAAACAAGAAATGCTATGATTACTATCAGGGTTTCACTGGCTTTGTAACTTTTAAAGGCTTTGTTTATTTTTTTAAGTTTTATGGAATTATATGATACGTATTTGTCTTAGTTTTTTAAGTTATAGTAGAATTCTGTAGTAAGTCCATAATTTCTTGTGTTATTTTTTCTATTATTGCTGGGGTTTTTTTGTATGGAATATTTCAAGCAGGTTACAAAGTATGCATTTGTTAAAATCATTCATTGAATTTAGGTTTAATATTGTTATCTAAAAACTCAACAGTTTTTTCAGATTCTTCAATTTATTGAAACAAATTTTTAATGTATGTTCTTATGATTTTCTGGAATTTCATTCATATCTGTTGTAATGTTTGCCTTTCAATTTCTAGTTTTATTGAATTAGGTACTCTCTTTTTGTTTAATTTGGTTAAGAATTTGCCAATTGTGTTTACTCCTTAAAAAGTTAAAAAATAAATTAATTAAAAAAGATGATCAGGATGCTATAGAATATTTTAAGATATATATGTATATATAATATATGCTTATATATAGTATATATATATACTAGAGAAAAGAAAATTTTAATTTAAATTTTAGAGGTCAAGTGGTCAGTTGTACCCTTTGGAATGATGTATCAAGTAAACAGAAAAAGATGTCACATCATCTATCTTAAAACAATTTAATACTTTCTAGTTTTATTTTAGTGCAGATTCCCCTTTCATCTCCTTCCTGTCCAGCCCAAGTTAAATATCTTTCCCTGCTGCATGCCCTCACCATCATGATATTCTGCCTCCTCTAAAACCAAAGTAATACAGTCAACCAGCTTCAGACTGAAATCAGGAGCTAAAATATTAAGGTTTTTTGCTCTAATAGTTTGCTACAGTAACAGAAAGTGATTTGACATTCCATACATGAACCCAAAGCCAAAGAGTTACAACTTACTACGCCTCCCATAACTACTGTCCCCTCTGGTTATTCAACAATGCATTTCAAGTGAGTGTGTAACAATTTTCATCGAGAAAACTAAATAAGAATCAAGTTTATTATATAGTACTTTTTCCCCATAAAATGGAAATAACCAACAATTCTGTCCTGTAAAAACAAAAATTTTTGTAAGACTTTGTCTTCTATGCTGAAATTCTCCAACTTCACCATATCTGGGGAAGGAAGCCAGACTCTCCCTACAGCAAATGGGCCCATGGACTCCACTGGTAGAATCAAATACTATACAATTCAGAAGAAGCCTTCTAGATTGGAGTCTTCTAAAAATATATTGGAAGATGAGCTCAGAATGAATCCTCTTTCAGAACATGATGCTCCTCCTCCAAAATGCAGTGTAGGTGTTGAATTGAGAACTTCTGTATAGTGCTCTGTTCATAGTCGGAAAAAAATTTGTAGTTCTAAGAACAAAGAGTGAAACAGTAGTAGCCCTACTCAACATCTTTCTAGTGGCCTGGAAGAGAGGTTTGCGCTTACTGCTTTTTCTGTGTATCATTGGATAGCCTCATTCCCAAAAGGCACACACAATGTGGAGGACACACTGAGAGTGAGACTGAGTTAAAACCTCGTCTGTCACTTGGATATTTTAGACTACTGATGCTCATGGGCTCACAGGTAGAATAAGATCTATTCTTTCAATCAATCTGATGAAAACTGCTTAGCAGGAAGCTATGGGACTGTTTTAGAAAATAGTATCCTGAAGAAGTATGTGTGAGACCCAGTGATCTATTTAGCCTTGTTTCCTCCATTTTCTTTCATAGTTGAAATTAATAATTTTGCACTTCTTTAAATCTTATATACAACTGAGAATCTGTTCCTTGAAAGATGCAAGTAAAACAAGTGAAAGGTAGTTTATTTTTCATGTATTTTATGACAAAAGACCATAGGTAAATACATTAAAACATTATTTCTAATGAAATAACACAGGACAAGGGAATAATGAATGATAGAGATGTCATTCTTGTTGAGTTAAATCTGTACATCTTCTTGAAGAGAGTAGCAATATTAGTATACTCATAAAAATAACAATCTATAATTTATGCAAGCAAATTTTTAAAGAGGTTAAGCAAGGTAATTTTTATCTCCTCTCATAATTACTACAGTTGCTGTTCCACACTACCAAAACTGGCTTTGTTTACTCTGTTTAATAACAATGGGCACCAACAATAAACATGTCAAAGTTAGTAGGGGAAAGATCACGGGACTCAATCAACCCCACTCAAATAACTACAGGCCACTGTGGAATGCTGAGAGCAGGAGAAATAGTCATCCCCAGGGAAGAATACACCAAGTGGTTATCCAACACCAAATAATCATTACTTAAAACATACATGCAAGTAACACTGTACTCAAAGAGCAGGTATATTTAGAAATACATATGCATATACATGTGTATATGTGCATATAACAACAGTTAATAAAAGACAATAAATTTTAAAGAGAGTAAGAGGGATTATGTGAGAGGATTCAGAGAGAGGAAAGGAGAAATGATATGTTTGTATTACAATCTCAAAATTAGAAGAAATAATTTAAAAGAATTATGATCTGGTGTCCTACTTAACAGAAATATCAAGACCTCAGATTATTTGATAGGAGAGATTCTTTCAAATCCCTTTTCTTAGTTTTACTACTTAAGACTCTTTCTTTGGAAGAGGAGTCTGCTCTCATAGCCAACAGTAATCTTGCCATTTGTAACTGAAGACAAGCAGAGTAGTGGTGTTCTCAACTGCCATGAAAAAAATTATGCATTTCTTCCTCTAGGGAACACTGCCATTTTCAGAGTATGAATCAGAAATTGCTGATGCTTCATAAAATAAGACAGATGAATCTCAGTGCCATATTGCCAAAGGCCATGCTCAGTAGAGTGTTCCTTAATTCATCATTTAGTGAGCACCTGCTTATGTGTCTGGGGTTAGCAGTAATAGTAGAAAGATAACCAGGATCCCAAATTTTCAGCCAGCTGTCTCTTGCTATAGATTCTTAGTGAGAAATTTTTTACACGGATGACACTGCAAAACTGCATACAATTGTTTCTGAATATAGTACAGTGTTTTACTTCAATGACTAGGGTTGACTCACATGTGTTGCTTACGATGTCCTTCATATAGGCCGGTGGGGCCTAGATCTAAAGACTTAAGTCGAACTTTTTGACCTTTTACCATATCTATTCTAGGAATAGGGCCAGATGAAGTATGTGTTTGTTCACATAGTAAAAAGAAGACCAGAAAGATGATCATAAATACAGAATTTATATTTCTGTCAGGCCTTGAATGTATTGATCCAAGGAGGTTGCTCCAGGATTTTTCCTCTAGTTGATGGTCTTCCTGGCTATGAAGGCCTTCCCAGATAGAGGGAGCTCTGAAGCTAGAAGAAGTGGTACTATTTTTGCTCTAACTTTGTAAATACAAGAGAAAAGAGCAACAATTCTAATGACTTTTCCTGGAAAGCCTGTGTAAAGACATATCCACTTCTCTCTCTTCTTGTCCTTTGCACATCAAAAATCAGAACGTCCAAAGAAATTGATTAACTCCTTCTATTTTATTCTTAAACTGATAGTTTCTACTGTCAGGGGCTATGGGAGCATACAGAAGATAACAGCCAGTATTTTACAGATCAAACTACTACATGAATGTTTCTGTATTAAAGAATCCCATTAGGCAAAGTCCAAGGAGGAGTCCCACTAAAACCACATTAGGGATATCCATCAACTGGACCCAATAGGTAAAGCCTGTGGGATGACTGGCTGTGGATAGAGGTTGTTTTCTGTCTGTAACTTTTCTAGGTGCCACTGCTATTCCTCCCTATTAAGAATAGCTGTGGGGTTCTTTTTTTTTCTTTATTTATTTAGTATTTATCAAGAAAAACAGTAAATTGAATTTAAAATGCTGATAAGTAAAAATGTGGTGGAATGTTCTCTGTACCATGTAAATAAATGACTGTTTGGACCCATGCAGGGCACCGTAGAAGTGGGTGGAGAATCAGAGGTAGCCAGGTAAGAAAAAGGGGTAGAGTTTACTAGTCGCCATCTGTCCCCCCAAAAAAAAACATATAAAAATTCAAGTAAGCCACGGGCTACAAGCCACGTGGTGAATAGATTCATAAAAATAAGTTAATTTAAAAAGAAACTAACTAATAATATACTTAAAATATGAGCCAAACAATATAAAATATATAAACATATAATTCATTTCTTTTAAAAGACAAAAGCTACAAACACACAAACCAAGTTCCAAACCGGCGCCACATGTGCACCAAGTCACAAATCTCCAGACCCAAACAGGCCAAAAAAAACATGCTACAACAGATGGCGTCCCTATACACTCATTTAAAAATGCCTATTTTTACAATGTTAAACTCACTTTCTTGGTTGATTGAGATTGCAAATTATGGTTACTCAGATTTATCACCTAACAGTTAAGATACTCAGGCTTTTCAAAAACATGTCAAAATATACCAAATAGATAAGTGTCTTCAACCACATCATAGACCAAAAAAATATGACATTCAAGATTTCGTTATTTCAAATTTGGCCTTAAGAGACATGACAACTACTGATATCACCATTCCTTTCTCAAAGTAGTGTTGAGCGTCACAGACATCTTGCAAAAAAATTGTTTAGTTTGACAAATAATGGCCTAAAAGACAAAAAACTACACTTACGCCCTCTGCTGTCAGCGTGCTCACTGTCCAAAATAAACCTACAAGATAAAAAATAAAAACTACCAAAGCCTGCCTAGCCAAGATAAGACAGTCCTACCAAAAATACTTGTCAAATATCATAGGCCAATAGCCACAAATATAAATACTCCCGTTACACAAAAAAATAATAAATAACTGTCCAAGTAGTTAACTGTCGTTGTCTTCTCCTATATTCTAAAAGTTACTTCATACTTCCAACTTTAGATATATATTTTCCTTCTCAGGTCTTGACAGTGTTAAAGATTAAATAGTTGAGGTTGTTATTACTTCACATTCCAACAAAGACACTCGAGTCTTAAAACTCTATTATTTAAAATAAACAGCCTTAAAACAATCCCTATACATTTTTTTATATCAACATTTTAAATATTAAATTACACTTTATAGTTGTTTGCTAGTGATAATTTGACCTCACTTATATTAGTTCCTTCCTCTTTCCCTCACACTGTCTTATATAATCCCTATAATATATAGTTTTATACCTAGTTTAAAACCTTCCTATTTAAACAAAATACAGAGATGTAGCGGGAATCCCGGATTGTACTGGAGAAGCCTTGCTACAGCCCAGCGCGCCTGGGATAGGCAGTGCTTCCGGGGCAGCGCGCGCGGCAGCGTAAGGAGAGGCGAGACTTCCGGCCCCGGCGCGCGGCGGCTCCGTACGGCTGTGGCTAGGCGCGTTGCTAAAACTTTCTTTTGCTCGTGACTCTAACAAAATAAATCTTATTTAAAACATATCTATTGGTGGCGGGTTTCTTCCGCCATATAAAAAATAACTATAAAGAAAATAAAAGTCATAAGCATTACTTATCAAGGGTGATAATGCAAATAACTTGCTACACATAAAATTACTTTGTGTTCAGCTTTCCCTCTGAATTTTTTTTTCTATCCCTGTGTATCCTTATTCAAGGTCCCACCCCCCTCCCGCCACATTGGGTCATTTTTTCTTCTCCACAACTCCCCATCCCCTCCCAGGGCAGGCAGCAGACAGTCTCATGGTCCCACTGATCCAATAATGCTTAGTTCAGTCTCCACTCCTGGCAAATCCAGTTTTGTCCTCCCTCCCTCAAGAGTGAGTCAGGTGTTCCTCTAGGTGGAGTGGGATCCCAGGGGTCAGTCCAGGGTGTTTCTGATCCCAAGCTGTTCAGTGGTTGTGGTTTGCAGCTTGGGTATGCTTTGCTTTTTTTCTTGTTAGTTTGTTTAGAGACCACTAATGAGTAAGTACATCACCTGCTTATCTTTCTGAGTTTGTGATACCTCGCTCAGAAGGATATTCTCCAAATCCATCCATTTGCCTGCAAATTTTAGGATATCATTTTTTTCTTACTGCTGAGCAGTATTCCATTGTGTAGATGTACCACAGTTTGTTAATCCATTCTTCAGTTGAGGGACATCTAGGTTGTTTCCAGGTTCTTGCTATTACAAATAATGCTGCTATGAACATAGTTGAGCTAATACCTTTGGAGTGTGAATGTGCATCTTTAGGGTATACATCCAGAAGTGGTATTACTGGGTCCTAGGGGAGATTGATTCTCAATTTTCTGAGAAACTGCCATATTGCATTCCAAAGTGGCTGAACAAGCTTACACTCCCACCAACAATGGAGTAGTGTTTCCCTTGCTCTGCATCCTCTCCAACATAGGCTGTCATCTGTGCCTTTTATCTTAGCCAATCTAACAGGTGTTAGGTGGTATCTCAAAGTTGTTTTGATTTGCATTTCTCTGATGGCTAAAGATAATGAGCACTTTTTAAGGTGCCTATCAGCCATTTGTAATTCCTCTGCTGAGAATTCCCTTATTAGATCTGAACCCCATTTTTTTGATTGGGTTATTCAAGGTTTTGGGCTCTAGATTCTTGAGCTGTTCATATATCTTATAGATCAGTCCTTTATCACTTGTAGGGTTGGTGAAAATCTTTTCCCATTCTGTAGGCTGGCGTTTTGTCATATTGACAGTGTCCTTGGCTTTACAGAAGCTTCCCAGCTTCAGGAGATCCCACTTATTGATTGTTGGTCTTAGTGCCTGTGCCACTGGTGTTATATTTAGGAAGTGGTGGCCTGTGCCAATTTGTAGAAGTGTATTTCCCACTTTCTCTTCTATCAAGTTCAAAGTGGCTGGGTTTATGTTGAGGTCTTTGGGGTTTTTTATTGATTTTTTTTTTGTTTTTTTTGTTTTGTTTTTTTGGTTTTTTTTTGGTTTTTTTTTGTTTTTTGAGATTCTTTCTCGTTGTATTTGCTCAAGATATTTTCCCCAATATAAGTTGAGAATCATGGAGATGAGAAGAGAGGCCTCAAAAACAGGGTAACTGAGCACAAGAGGGATTGGGGAGGGGAGGGAAAAGGCCTGCAACTTGCTCCCAGGGACTGGAGAAAATTAAAAAAATAAAAAGAAAATTAAAAAAGCAGGTTGGAATCCATCAGTCTTCTGTGCTAGTCATCCTCACCTTCATCCTCCTCTCCTTCTTCCCCTTCATCATCATCTTCATCTTCATCCCCTTCTTCATCAATATCTTCCAAACCTTCCTCCTCTTCATCATCATCATCATCATCTTCTGCCTCTCCTTCCTCATCATCCATATCGGGAACCAAATAGTACTGCAAGAGGTTTGGCCAAAATCATCTTTGATGAACACTCCTAACTCATCTGCACCTGCATCAGAATGGTCAGTAAACCAGGTAAAGACACTCTCTGGCTCTTCATGCTGCTTCTTCCTGCTGGCCTTATTCTGTGTTTGACTTGAGCGTTTTGTCAAATTCTTTCCAGATTTCCATTTGATTTCAGTGAATTTTGAAGATGGGTCACCACTCTCATTCAGATGAAATTCTTTGGAGAGAACTTTATTTTCAAAGTAAGGATTTTCATCAAAATAAAAATCTATTCTGTAACCTGATTTAATGACTTCAAATTCTGTCACTTCAACTCTGGTCAAGTAATACAGAGCCTCTTCGTCTTCCTCCCCAAGCAGTGCAGACACTTGTGGATGGTTGACAAATGTTTTTACCCAAAAATTTGGGATTTTGGCGATCAATTCCGACCTCTTTTGAAAAACTGGTTGACAAAGTTTATTATATTTTTGTTCTACTTTCAAAATTTCCTCACTGGCTTGTTCATTAAGTCTGTCTGTTTCATTTTGTACTTGATCAATGTGTTCAATTGCTTCTTGCTGTTCTTTTTCTCCCTTCGGCAGGCCCGGAGAGGCCGACTTGTCTTCCAGCTTCTAGACAGGAACCGATTTGGGTTTCTTGGACTGAGGCAGGAGCACAGACTGCCGTTTGGGGGCCATGGCAGGAGAGAGGAAGCAAGCAGCGGACGGCCAGAGAGCAGATGCTCACAGCAGGAGGAAGATGGCAGAACTATGTTGAGGTCTTTGATCCACTTAGATTTGAGTTTTCTGCGGGGTGACAGGCTCAGATCTATTTGCGTTTTTCTACACACTTCCATCCAACTATGCCAACACCATTAGTTAAATATACGATCTTTTTTCCATTGAATATTTTGGGCCTCTTTGTCAAACATCAGGTGTTCATAGGTTTTTGGGTAAATGTCTGGATCCTCAATTCTATTCCATTGATCCACAAGTCTGCTTTTATGCCAGTACCAGGCTGTTTTTATTACTGTAGCTCTATAGTATAACTTGAGGTCAGGGATGGTGATAACTCCTGAGGTTCTTTTGTTGAGTAAAATTGTTTTGGCAATCCTGGCTTTCCTGTTATTCCAAATGAAATTGAGAATTGTTCTTTCAAGGTCCAAAAATATTGTGTTGGGATTTTGATGGGCAGTGCATTGAATCTGTAGATTGCCTTTGGTAGAATTGCCATTTTATTCCTACCAATCCAGGAACATGGGAGAGCTTCCCATTTTCTGATATCCTCTTCAATTTCTTTCTTCAGTGATTTAAAATTTTGTCAAATAAGTCTGTTACTTCTTTGGTTATAGTTACTCCAAGATATTTAATGCTATTTGCAGCTATTATGAAGGGTAATGTTTCCCTTATTTCTTTTTCAGCTCTTCTATCTTTAGTGTATAGAAGGGCTACTGATTTCTTTGAGTTAATCTTGTATCCTGCTACATTGCTGAAGGTGTTTATCAGCTGTAGCAGTTCCTTGGAAGAATTTTGTGGGTCAGTTATGTATACAATCATATCATCTGCAAATGAAGACAGTTTCACTTCTTCTTTTCCAATTTGTATCCCCTTAATCTCTTTTTGTTTCCTTATTGCTTTAGCTAAAACTTCAAGAACTATATTGAATAGATAAGGGGGGAAGAGGACATTCTTGTCTAGTTCCTGATTTTAGTGGGATTGCTTTGAGTTTTTCTCCATTAAGTTTGATACTGGCTGTCGACTTCTTATGAATCGTCTTTATTATATTTAGGTATTCTCCCTGTATTCCTGATCTCTTCAGGGCTTTAATCATAAAGGAGTGTTGGATTTTGTCAAAGGCTTTTTCATCATCTAAGGGTATGATCATGTGGTCTTGTTCCTTTAGTTTGTTTATATGATGGATAACATTTACAGTTTTTTGTATGTTAAACCAGCCCTGCATTTCTGGGATGAAGCCTACTTGGTCATGGTGGATGATATCTTTTATACCTTGTTGTATACGGTTTGCCAAAATTTTGTTGAGAATTTTCGCATCAATATTCATGAGGGAAATTGGTCTGTAATTCTCCTTCTTTGTTGTGTCTTTGAGTGACTTGGGTATTAGGGTGATTGTGGCCTCATAAAAGGAATTTGGCAATATTCCTTCAGTTTCTGTGTGAAACTTAAGGAAGAAATTAAGAAAGAAATCAAAGTCTTCCTAGAATTTAATGAAAATGAAATTTCAAACTACTGTGTGAAATAGTTTGAGGAGTAACGGTAGTAATTCCGCTTTGAATGTCTGGTAGAATTCGGCACTGAAACCATCTGGACCAGGGCTTTTATTTTTGGGGAGGTTTTTAATGACAGCTTCAATTTCCTTAAGGGTTATAGGCCTGTTTAGGTAATTAATCTGATCTTCATTTAATTTTGGTAGATGGTACCTGTCCAGAAAGCTGTCCATTTCTTCTAGGTTTTCCATTTTTGTGGA
>PVIH01015173.1:0-50701 GCA_004025045.1 Sigmodon hispidus
CCGCCGAGCCCTCCTCACCTCTGGTCAGGGTTCGAATCCACCCCTCAGAGACCCCTGCAGTTGGTTTGCTCAGTTCACTCAGTTCAGGGTCGCAGTAGGGCTCCTAGTAGATTCCCTGAGCAGCAGGAGCTGCGGGTGTGGCCAGGTGCAGAGTTCAGCTGCCCCTGCTCCAGAGTGCGCTGGGACGCCGCAGAGAGCGTTTTTATGTGTTTTATGACATTTTTTGTTCTGTATTTAGGTAATTATTCAGATCCTTAGCACAGTTTTAAATTAGATTCTCTATCTTTTTTATTGTTTAGTTGAATGAGGTTCTTTCTCATATATTCTAGACATTTCTTATCACATACCTGATGGCTACTCATTGTCATCAACTTGACACAGATGGGAGAACAGAATTTTAGTTAAAGAAGTGCATTTATAAAAGACTGGCCTGTGGACATAACAGTGGGGCATTTTCTTGATTGTTGATAGATGTAGGTAGGACCCAGCCCCCTGTGAAAAATACATACTTGAGCAGGGAGACCTTTATTTTATAATAATGCTAACTGAGCTAGATAGTAAACAGAATTCCTCTGTAATTTCTACTTCAAGTTCTTGCTCTGCTAGAATTTCTAACCTCCTTGACTTCCTCTTCCACTTATGTTTCTGTCTCTATTTTCTTCAGGAATGTAACATGAAATAAACCTCCTACCTAAGTCATTTTTCCCCTGGTGTTTTACCACAGTTCAAGAAAACAAACTAGATCTCATGTAGAATGTCTCTATATTATGTGAATATGCTTTATTGTTATTTGTTAATAAAGAGGCTGTTTCAGCCTATGGCAAGACAGCTTGGAAGCAAATGGGAAATCCAAGCATAGATAAAGGAGAAAGAAGGAAGGGTCAGGGATACACTGCAGGCTGCTTCCCAAAGATGCAAGATATGAAATACCAGTAAGCCACCTGACATGTGGCAAGACATAGATTAATAAGAATTGCATGCTTGGTCCTGGGCATACACCTTGGAAGTAAGTGACTTGGCTTCGGTGGGAAGCACAGCCTGCACAGACCATGACTGGCTTGGTGGCATCAGGGAAGCAGAGGAGTTCCTAGAAGAGCAGTTAAGAGGTCAGAGATCAGGGGATGACTTCTGCCACTTGAACCCAGGACCTGAGTGGCCACTCCACTACAGCAAGGAGCACTGCCTGCCCAGTTCACAGCTATGAAATTAGCAGCTGCAGGAACAGCTGAGTCCTTTGGTTCTAGGCACACATCTCAGAGGTATGAAACTTGGTTTTGGTGGGGAACACAGTCTGCACAGACCATGACTGGCATAATAGCAGCGAGGAAGCAGAGGAGTTCCTAAAAGTACAGCTGAGGTCAGAGGTCAGAAGGTGACTTCTGCTGTCTGAACTCAGGCCCTGAGATGGCTTTTCAGCTGTGGTGTGGAACACAGCTCACCTGTATGTGGCTGGTATAATAGCAGTGGTGGAAGCCAAGTCCCTGGGCACATAGCTGAGAGGTGAGAGGTCAAGAGGTGACAACTTGCATCATAACACTGTGACCTATGAGAAGAGCCAACCCCCTGAACACATGGCTGATTAAGAGCCCTCAGACCAACAACTCACGAAGAGCTGACCAAGAACTAACCAAGAGTGAATTGGGGAAACAATGGGCAGACAGCAGTGCAAGAATACATACAACAACACAAAGGTCAACAAGACACCACCAGAAACAGCAAGTAGTTCTATAGCTTCAAGACCTGAAAATAACAACAAAGAGGGAACAGAAGGAAACAACCTTAAAAACAGCTTTATGAAACTAGCAGAAACCTTAAAAGAGGATATAAAAAACTCCCTTAAAAATATACAAGAAAATACAAACAGAAAATTAGAAGAGATGAACAAAGCCCTGAAACAAAATAAAGAAAACCAAGAAAAAGAAAACAAACAGATGAAAGAAATTTACCAAGAATTAAAAACTGAAATAGAAGCAATAAAGAAGGCACAAACTGAGACAAAACTAGAAATAGAAAACTTGAAAAAATGACCTGGAACCATAGATTCAAGCATAACCAACAGAATCAAAGAGATGAAATAGAGAATCTCTGGGGTGGAAGACTCGATAGTAGTAATAGATACATCAGTTAAACAAAACAATAAAACCAAAAAGTCATAACACAAAATGTCCAGGAAATTTGGGACACCATGAAAAAACCAAACCTGAGAATAATTGAAATTGAAGAAGGAAAAGAATACCAGCTCAAATGCACAGAAAATATATTCAACAAAATCATAGAGGAAAACTTCCCCAACCTAAAGAAGGAAATGCCTATAACAATACAGGAAGCCTACAGAACACTAAATAGACTAAACCTATCAGAAAGTCCACTTGCCATATAATAATGAAATCTCTAAACCTATAGAACAAAGAAAAAAATACTAAGAGCTGCAAGGAAAAAGGTCAAATCACCTATAGAGGCAGACCCATCAGAATATCACCAGACTATTCAATGAGAAGAATGAAAGCAAGAAGGTCCTAGTCAGACATTATACAGACACTAAAAGTGCATGGATGCCAACCTAGAGTACTATACCCAGCCAAACTATCAATCAACATAGATGGAGTAAACAAGATATTTCACGACATAACCAGACTTAAATAATACCCAACCATAAATCCCATCCCACAAAAAGCCCTAGAGGGAAAACTCCAACCTAAGGAAACCAGAAACACCCATGTAATCACAGACAATTGATAAGCCCACAGAAGAACTCCCCTAAAAGGAAAGACAAGCTATTTCCAAAAATTATGACAAATATTGACCATTGGTCATTAATATCCCTTATTATCAATGGACTCAATTCACCTATGAAAAGACACACCCTAACAGGATGGATACAAAAATAGAAACCATCCTTCTGCTGCATACAAGAAACACACTTCAACTTTAAAGACAGACACAGGCTCAGAGTAAAGGGTTGGGAAAAGACTTTCTAATTAAATGGCCCTAGGAAACAAGTTGGTATAGCTATTCTAATATCTAACAAAATTGATTTTAAACTAAAATCAATAAAAATAGATCAGGAGGGTTACTACTTATTCATCTCAGGAAAAATTCACCAAGAGGAAATCTCAATCCTGAATATTTATGCCCACAACATAAAGACACCTATATATGTAAAAGAAACACTTCTAAAGCTTAAACCCCATATCAAACCTGACAAACTAATAAAGGGAGACTTCAATACCCCACTTTCACTCTTGGATAGGTCAACCAGACAGAAACTCAACAGAGAAATAAGGGATCTAACAGAAGTTACGACACAACTGGACTTAGTAGATAAATACCGAACCCTCCACCCAAACACAAAGGAATATACATATTTCTTAGCACCACATGGAACTTTCTCTAAAATTGATCATATACTAGGTAATAAAGCAAATATCAGCAGGTAACAAAAAATGTGTATAACTTCTTATACCATTTCAGATCAACATGGTCTAAAGTTAGAGTTTAACAACATCAAGAATCACAGAAAGCCTACCAACTCATGAAAACTAAACATCACTCAGCTGAACCACCTATGGGTCAAGGAAGAAATTAAGAAAGAAATCAAAGACTTCCTAAAATTTAACAAAAATGAATTCACAACATACCCAAACTGATGGAATATAATGAAAGCAATCTTAAGGGAAAAATTCATAGCACTAGATGCCTACATGAAAAGACTAGAGAAAACCCACAAAAGAGAACTGTCAGCACAGTTGAGGGTCCTAAAACAATTATAAGCAAACTCACCTGAAAGGAATAGATGGCAGGAAATAAACAAGCTTAGAGTTGAAATCAACACAATTAAAACAAAAAGAACAATACAGAAAATCAATAAATCAAAGAGTTGATTCTTTGAGAAAGTTAACAAGATAGATAAACCCGTATCCAAACTAACCAAAAAGCAGAGAGAGAGTATCCAAATCAACAAAATCAGAAATAAAACGGGGAACATAACAACAGACCCCCATGAAATCCAGAGAATTATAAGATCATATTTTGAAAATCTATACTCCACAAAAATGGAGAACCTAGAAGAAATGGACAGCTATCTGACCATGTATGATTCACCAATATTAAATCAAGATCAGATTAAAGACCTAAACAGTCTTATAACACCAAAGGAAATTGAAGCTATCATTAAAAGTCTCCCAAATAAAAAAAAGCCCAGGCTCAGATGGTTTCAGTGCGAGTTCTACCAGACATTCAAAGAAGAACTAATACCAATACTTCTCAAACTGTTCATACAGTACAAACTGAAGGAATATTGCCAAACTCTTTTAATGAGGTCACAATAACCCTGATGCTCAAGCCACTCAAAGATGCAACAAAGAAAGAGAATTACAGGTAAATTTCCCTCATGAACATTGATGCAAAAATTCTCAACAAAATTCTGGCAAACTGTTGTAAAAGGTTTTCCCAGGCCTTTTTGGGCCTGGAGGTTTGGAACCTGGCCCAAGGCAGCTTTTGTCCCCCAAAGAAATGGATCACACACTTATATTACTTCATACCGTTTGGCCCATGTCTCAAGCACAATACTAACTAGCTCTTTCGTCTTACATCAATCCATTTCTACTAATTTACCTGCCATGTGTCCCAGCCCGTGGCTCACCTGTATCTTTTACATGTTCCTCCTTCGGGGGTCGGATGGTGACTGACTAACTCCACCCTTCTCCTACCTGCCTGTCCTCTGATTCTCCACCCACTTCTACGGTGCACTACATAGGCCAAATCACTTACTTTATTTATATCATACAGAGAGCATTTCCACCACAGCAAACCAAATTCAACAACATATAAAAAAATTTATTCACCATGATCAAGTAGGCTTCATTCTAGAAATGCAGGGATGGTGGAACATAAGGAAAACTGTAAATGCCATCCATCATGTAAACAAATTGAAAGAAAAATTTTAGATGTGTTTTTAGATGCTGAAAAAGCCTTTGACAGAAATCCAAAATCATGATAAAAGCCCTGGAGAGATCAGGAATACAGGGAAAATATCTAATATAATAAAGGTGATTTACAAAAAGCCAATGGCCAACATCAAACTAAATGAAGAAAAACTCAAAGCAATCCCAGTAAAATCAGGAACTAGAAAAGGCTGTCCCCTCTCCCCTTATCTATTAAACATAATTCTCAATTTCTTAGCTAAATCAATAAGAGAAGAAAAGGAGATTAAGGAGATATGAATTAGGAAGGAAGAGATCAAAATATCTCTATTTGCAGATGACATGATTGTATACATAAGTGACCCACAAAATTCTACCAGGGAACTTCTACAGCTGATAAACACCTTCAGCAATGTAGAAGGATACAAGATTAACTCAAACAAATCAATAGCCCTCCTATACACTAAAGATAAAAGGGATGAAGAAGAAATAAGAGAAACATCACCTTTTATGATAGCTGAAAATAGCATTAGACACCTTGGTGTTAACTATAACCAAAGAAGTATCAATATGCTTAACAAAATTTTTAAGTCACTCAAGAAAGAAATTGAAGAGGATATAAGAAAATGGAAAGATCTCCCATGTTCCTTGTAGGTAGGATCAACATAGTGAAAATGGTAATCTTACCAAAAGCAATCTACAGATCCAATGCAATTCCCATCAAACTCTCAACACAATTTTTTACAGACCTTAAAAGAATAATACTCAATTTTATTTGGTATAACAGGAAAGCCAGGATTGCCAAAACAATTTTGCTCAACAAAAGAACCTCAGGGCGCATCACCATCCCTGACCTCAAGTTATGCTATAGAGCTACAGTATTATAAACAGCCTGATACTGGCATAAAAACAGACTTGTGGATCAATGGAATCTAATTGAAGATGCAGACAATAACCCACACACCTATGAATACTTGATTTTTGACAAAGAGGCCACAAATGTTCAATGGAAGAAAGGTAGTATCTTCAACATATGGTGTTTGCATAACTGAATGGTAGTGTGTAGGAAAATGAAAATAGATCCAAACCTATCACCTTGCATAAAACTCAAATCCAAGTGGATCAAAGACCTCAACATAAACACAGCTACACTGAACTTGATAGGAAATAAAGTGGGAAATACCCTCCAATATATTGGCACTGGTGACCAATTTTTAAATATAATACCGGTAGCACAAACACTAAGAACAACAATCAATAAGTGGGATCTCCTGAAATTGAGAAGTTTCTGTAAGGCCAAAGACACAGTCAATAAGACAAAATGACAGTCTACAAAATGGAAAAAGATTTTTATCAACCCTACAAGTGACAGAGGATTGATCTCTAAAATATATAGAGAACTCAAGCCCTTAATAATTCAATTGAAAATGGGGTTCAGAACTAAAAAGGGAATTCTCATCAGAATTAAAAATGGCTGAAAGGCACATGAAAAAGTGCTCAACATCTTTAACCATCAGAGAAATGCAAATCAAAACAATTTTGAGATATCATCTTACACCTGTCAGATGTATGTTTAGTCAGGCAATGATTAAAAACACAAATGATAGCTTATGCTGGAGAAGATGTGGAGCAAGGGAACACTCCTTCATTGTTGGTGGGAGTGTAAACTTGTTTAGCCACTTTGGAATGTAGTATGGAGGTTTCTCAGAAACTGGGAATCAATCTCTCCAAGGATCAGCAATATCACTCTTAGGCATATACCCTAAAGATGCACATTTACACCTCAAAAGCATTAGGTCAACTATGTTCATAGCAGTATTATTCATAATAGCAAGAACCTGGAAACAACCTAGATGCCCCTCAATTGAAGAATGGGTTAACAAGCTGTGGTACATCTACACAATGGAGTACTACTCAGCAGTAAGAAAAAAATAATATTCTAAAATTTGCAAGCCAATGGATGTATATTGAGAATATCCTGCTGAGTGAGGTATCACAAACCCAGAAAGAGAAGCAGAGTATTTACTTACTCATTAGTGGACTTAAAAAAATGTCATTGTATATAGGAGCTCAAGGCTAGAACATAGCTAAACATCACAGTGTCACACTACTGCATTGATGGTCTTTGGTAGGAGTGTGAATGAGGAAGGACTTGTTTTCTTTAAGGTCTGGCCACAGGGAGTTTAATTATGCTCCAGTAAGAAAGTGAGTAGCATGAATGGCGTTTTTGTAAATGGGGAGATCATTAGAATGGCATGATTCTGAGAGCTCTGATAACTGAGTTTCACGGGTTCATGGTGTGAAAATTCTTTATATACATAAAGAATTGCTTTGAGTTAAATTACAAAGGCTATTATTTGGGATTAAACAGCTGTGTTACTGCAAGTCTGGACTTCATGACTAGCCTGGGCCAGAACCTTCAGACTACACTAGAATATCACATTCTATTTGAAAACATATGCTCACATTCTATGGTTTGTTTTACTTTATTGATGTTTCTTTTTAAAGCATGAAAGTTTTTAATGTTTATAAAGAGTAACTTATTAAATGTATTTTTTATATCTCATACCTTGACAGGAGTGGGTACTTAATGCCTACCCATGGATACTGAATGTACTTCTATGATTTAAAAAGAATATTGTAGTTTTATAAAAACTTATTTTAGGAAACCTACACCATACTTACATATATTTATTATTTACTCCCTATAACCTCAGGTTTCTGGTACACTGTAGGTTACTCTTTATATGTTCTGTAATTTGGTCTTTTACCATTCTTCTGTATCTAGCTATTCCATAAACCATCTGTCAGAGTGACTGCTCTCCCTCAAATTCATCTGTCTTAACACCCATAAATTACATATCAACTGGCCCAAGGTATAAGGTTTTATTTATTTTACTGTGCTTTGGATCCCTAACAGTACTGAACCTTTATAGGCGATACCCTATGGGATGTCACCTCTCATAATCACACCTTCAACATTTTTTTCCTGTGGCCTTCTTGACATAACATTTAAAGGGTCTCAAGTTTGCTTTATTCTAAAAAGGAAAAATATTTAACACCTTTATCTCCTCCATCACCACTGTGTATTTTTAATTTACAAGCATCATTCTAGTTTTTTCTCTTATATGCATTAGTTCCTGAGAATGTTATCTTCACTTTCGCCACAGCTCTTCCAAGGTCACCTGCTGTGAGACTATGCTCTTGTACACTGTAAATATTTGTCACTGTAAATATTGTGTAAATGCTCATTGGCCTGAAGCTAGGCAGACAGGAAGTATAGGTGAGGTAGCTATTCTTTAACAATAACAAAGCCTCATCCAGCCTCACTGCAGAAGAAAATACTGTATGTCAGTGCCATCATGTGGGATTGCTGTCAAGAAATTGTTTGCAGACTTTCCATTTTCTCCTTGAAGTAGTAAGATAGCTTTATTTTACCAAAAAGTAAGAACTGATCATGGAAAGTGGAGATGGACTTGGCCATTTCTCATAATGAATGAAAAAGTGCTTCAGCAGAAGAGACTACACAGTATTGATTGATGATACTGAGGACTGTATTTATATGTGCTATAGTGGGTATTTCTGTGGAAGATGTGAGGAAGTGACCTAAATACAGAGACTTGGGAAAATAAACCTGATGTAAGAAAGGACTGTTTTTTTTTTTTGTTTTGTTTTTTTTTAGTAAAGGTCTTTGCAATTCTTTCTTCTACCTAAGAAGGAACCACCATCAGCAACATTGTCCTCCTTTTAGAATGTAGGCATTTGAGAAACATCTGATAGTTTCCAGCCAGTGAGACAGCCAAAAGCTGTCTTAATTTTCCCACAAGTGTTTCCCATTCAGTTTTGCTATAAAAACGCAAGGATGATTTTTCTCTCCCAGCTGCCTAGTGCTGACAGCCTGAAGTATTTTCTTACAGTCATATGACTGTAATACAATTCAGACTAAGACTCTAGACAAGAATTTGTACCATCAAATTAGACAAGGTCATTGTGCTAGTCCTGAACTGAGATGGTAGTGGAGCAAGATGCAACTGGCAAGGCTGATATTCATCATGTGACATGCAAGGGCATGGGGCAAGGTGGTGGTCTCAGCTTAATTTAAAATAAGAGCTTATAAACTCTTCTTTTTAAAACCAGGTTTGTGAGGAGAAAAGGTTATGTGCTATGAATTATCACAGGGGTAATTGTTAGAATTTCTGAATAACACAGGTGGCCCCTCTGTGCTTCCCCCATCTCTCTCTTTCTTTCTGTGTGTGGTGTGTGTTTAAATGTGTATACCTCAGCAACTTCAGAGTCATGTTGTAAGTCAAGTTGCAATAGGAACATTTATTAAATTATATGTGGAGGAAAACATATGTAAAAAAATAAGGTAAAGAAAGCAGAAAGCAGAGCAGGCATCACTAATCAAAAGCCAAGTTGCTAACCACCAGATGATGCCCCTGTGATGAACATATTGTTGCTGGGTTAAGCACTAAGAGTGTTTCTCTTGGGTGTGTTTTAAAGCAAATTTGTCTTAGTGCTTTGTTAGGAAGTACAATTGGTAATATAGCACAAATTAATTACTTTGGTGGAAAATCAAGAAACACTTTCATAGAATTTCCTATGCTACTTTATATATTAAATATGTCAAAGTGAAACAGACTCATATTTGCTTATCAGGGTTGTAGACACTTTATTGAGTAAATGACTCAAGTTAAATGATGCAAAAACTTGGTTGGTCCTAGTAATAATAATGTCAATAATAATTATTTGAGCTATTGTTACTAAGCACTTTATATTTATCATATCAACTAAGCTTTAAACCTGGCACTGTTATTTATAGAACTTAGTCTAGAGATGTCTATTTAAGGAATAAGGAAACTGAGGCTCACCAAGGTATAGGTCACTGGAGTCTTTGTATCAGCTTTGTTCTATCCGGCTATTTAACTTACTCTTCGAACTGTCCCCATGCATCAGTTACCCCTGTATAAAATAAGAATGACTGAGATGAGTAAGAATTAATAAGAATTAATTAATAATTAATAAATAATTAAGAATTAATCTCATTGGGGTTTAAAGATAAATTGAGTTATTATATGGAAGACTCTGATAATGATGTTAACTATATAGGAATCAAGCAAATATTGGCTATACTCATCGGTTCATTGCTGGAGTAGATTGTTAAGGCTGTTAGAAGGAGAAATGTACTCCATAGGTTCACATACATGAGCACATGGTCCCAGGTTAGTGGCACTATTTGTGAGGGATTATGTAACTATTATGAACCATGCTGAGGGTTTATAACATCACTATGCATGGACAGTGAGATTTTATAGCCTTCTCTACTTCCAGTTTGCTCTCTCTGATTGATGCTTTCAGTTAAAGATGTGATCTTTTATCTTTCTGGTTCAGCTGCCTGCTGCTAGCCTCCCCTGCCATTATGAACTTGATGAACTCTGACTCTGAAATAGTAATCCTGGACAAATTCTTTCTTCCACTTTATATCTCATTTGAGAATGCCATTGGCAAGAAAAAGAAAAAGAATCTGTGGGCAACTGCTATATTAGAGATGCATTTTAAAGTCATCATACCCAATTAGAAAAAAATTAGGCAAAATACAGCATTCTATATTGTTTCAATAAATTTAAATCTACAAAGTATTAAAATTTATCTATAATGACACAGTTTGTTGTGATGAGATTTTTTCTTCTTTTTAGATTTTATTTATTTTTTTATTCATGTGTAATGTGTGTTAGTTGTCCGTGTGTTGGTATGCTCATATAAGTGTAGATGCCCTCTAAGTCCAGAGAAAGATACTGGCTTCTCTGGAGTTGGAATTATAGGGAGTGATGAACTAGTCCATTGTTTTCCATAAGAGCACATAGTACTCAACTACTGAGCCATCTCTCCAGCCCCAAGAAAGACTTTTGACAATGATGGTTTTACAAATGTATACATATACCAGGATTTAACAAATCATAAACTTTAATGTATATGGTTTATTATACTTTATGCCTTGAAATGTTTTTCAAATCCCACAAAGTACTTTTGAAATAATTTTAAGTCATTTTCCTTAATATCCATAATTAATTTTTTTCTTTAAGGACATTCTGGACATTATAACTGAATAGTAAAATTATATCAATGCTAAAATTTGTGACAAGGTTTCACTTACACACACATGAATGACCATTTCTCACTGAACTTCACAAACCTGTTACTGCTTTAATAAGTGTTACTGCATGTGTACATTAATTTGCAAAGAATACATTGTTATGGCATGAAGTCTATCACACAATGACTATGGCCTACATTCATTTATTTAGATTGGTTTTAATGCCTTTTAAGTGCTTTGCAATTGATTCCTTGTATATTAGATATATAACTGATAAAACAATAGATATACAAAGAGCCTGCCTGGCTAAGACATGAGCTATTCTAAGGGCTGCATTGGACATCCAGGAAACCCGCAAAAATTAATGATTTACTCCTAGGAAACTTTGCTCAGGGAAATAAATTTTGCCCTGAAATCTTTATAACACCTGCTCACTTTGCTGTAAGATGAATTTTAAAATTTGTCTGTTACCTTAACGCAATTCCACAAAAGGAGCCTCTGTGCCACTGTGGGCATCTTAGCCTGGTAGAGAGACAAGAAGAAGAGCCTGGATTACAAGGGAGATGTAGTGGGATTATGCTGGTACATTGTAAGTAATTTTCAGAAAGGAAGTGTGAGTAGGGCTACCAGACTAAGAAAACTCGGGGAACAGGAAGAACAAAGTAGAGTTGCCAGAGAAATGAGCTGATGCAGAGGACAACTACACTGCTCTTAAAAAAAGGTACCGAGCCGCCTGGTTGAACAAGATAAGAATCATAGGTTGAGTCAAGATGAAGGAGCTAGCAAGTTATATGCCTGGACCTTAGGTTGATCAGCAAGCAGAGTGTAGCTAATATAAGTGTATGTGTGATTCTGTGAGACTATGAGTCTGTAGGTTTCCGGGTCAGCAGGTCAGAACCTTAGGGCTAGGAAAGGCTGGGCTGGAAACGTACTAGAGGGAGGGTAACAGCAAATGAAATGTATCAGGTTAAGAAAAGCTTCCAAAGCAAACGTTTAAAAATAAACTCAGTCCAGGCAGTGGTGGCACATGTCTTTTAATCCCAGAATTTGGGAGGCAGAGGCAGGCAGATTTTTCAGTTAGAGTGCAGCCTGATCTACAGCGTAAATTCTAGGATAGCCAGAGCTACACAGAGAAATCCTGTCTTAAAATAAATTCAGTGTTTTATAATTTTCTGACCTTCAACGTCCATATCTTAGAGACAGTCTATGTAGAAGGAGAGATTTGACATTAGGAAGATAGACTTAGTCAAGAGCATATTTATTGCTATAGTATCTATTGGACACTAAGCAATTTTTAAGTTAAAATGAAGAAGATAATTGAGTAAGATGAGAAAAAATACCTTCAAGAGGTGTTGAGTAAAAAAGAAGAATTGAAGTCTCAGCAAGATTATGAAAAAAAAAATGACAGAAAACATAGGCGACCTTGGGACAAACCAGGGTCTAACTGAAAATAATAGGAGGAATCAACAATGCCCACTATTTTTATAAGATTATAAAAATAGATTCATGTTATCTAGGCAATGTCTGTAATTTTCCTCCCATAGAGAAAAAAGAGAACATAGAAGGAGGAATTTTTGCTTTGAAAGTTACAGATGATATTTTCCTGCAAGGTGAAGAAAACATCACACTGAAATTCGACGTACTCTTTGATAAATTTCCTTTGAAAATTGGTACTCAGGTTAATGTATGTAATGTTGGTTCTATAATAAAAGGTGTCTCTTTAAGGGCTTTTAAAAAAATATTAAGCATTTGGATACTATAGAAGTCTAAACATATCTATGAGTTAACAAATTATATAAAGAGAAGAACAAAATGGATAAATATAATTATTCTGGGAGCTGTTCTTCTGCTAGAGTTAAGTAAACATGAAAAGATTATAAAGGTTTTAAAATGTATGTTGATATTTAAGCATCTAGTCACATAGTGTTGCTATCCAATAAATCAAAGTGAGTTTGACCCCAAGTTCTAACACCACAGAGTGGTGATCAGTTCCTGTGTTATTATTGGGACTCCTTCTCTGCTACAAGTATCATTGGAGGAAGCTTCAGTCAAGAAGATTTTTATGGGAAAAGTCTTGATCTGATTTCTATTGACAAGGTCAATATACTGTAAAGTCCCAGGGCCTGCTGCTATGTCCACAGGGCTCTTCTTGGGGTTTAGGAATGTTAACTATGGTTTAGCCAAATTGAGCCACAAACTGCCCATTATGAAACCATCTCCACCTTGTTTTTTTAAAAATCTCCACATCAAGTTCAAACTCTTCAAAAGTACCACTCAAGTTAATGTCCAAAAGGAGTGGATGGTTGTGAATCTGATAATAGACTTGGGCTGCTGAATTCTTCAAGAAAAAAGTCACTGTTAATCTTCGTGTGTGAGCAAACAAAGGGTACACAATATCTGAAAGGTCTAAATGTTTATGCTATAACTTGCTGTAGTTAGTATTGCCATCTTGACAGAACCACCTTGGAGAAAGCCTCTTAGGCATGCTTATGAAGGATTTTAATAAACTAGGTTAAGTTGATGTGGAAGAAACCAATTTAACTGTGGGAGACACCATTTTGTAGGCTGGAGTTTTTGACTAAATAAAAAGGTGAGCAGAGAATGAGCATTCATGGTTCTCTGCTTCCTGACTGGGAACACAATGTTACAAGCTCCTCAAGCTTTTGCCTCTGTTATATCCTGACATGATAAACTCTACATTTGAACTGTGACCCCCACATAAGCCTATCTTTTCTTAAGTCTCTATTGTTGGATATTTTTATAAGCATCAGGGAAAGTAAATGGTACAAAGTTTAAGATGACATTGTCTATAAAAATATGACTTGGTCTTCATATTGGACTATATTTAACTTTGAAATTAGTTTTCAAGGAACTCTCTGAAGATAGTTTATAAATGTATGGTTTCAAAGCCAAAGACTTCATGTTGTTGTATTATTTATCTACTAGTTGGTATCACATCTATGATGTGAGCTTTCAACTACTCTAATACTAGCCTTGTCCACCCTTGTACTGGTAGAGAGAGAAAGACATCTTTACAATGGAGATCTCCTTTGTGGGGTTGTTTCTTTTATGTACATTTACTTCTATTCTGTTTTCTGATTTTCTCCTGTGTCTGCATTTCCTCTAGAGAATCATTAAAATAATCATTATGCCAACAAGGTATATTTTGAGATGTCATTGTCTGTTCTTTTATAGTTGTAGTTTAGGATGTATTTTAGTTTCTTGTACCAGGGAAGACCCATTGGTATGTTACTGAGAAATAAGTCAGTTCATTTTATGTTCTGTTGGCTTCACTAGTTTTATACATTTTCATTTAGCTTTCCTGACAAGGTAGTAAGCAGTTTGTCAATGGAGATGCTTTGAGAGTCTTTTTTTGAGGGGACAAATTGGTTAATAAAGCCGCATTAAATAAGAAAATTTCACCAGAATACAAAGTATAGGGGAATGAGCAAGAGTTGGATGATGCTAGTCAGAGATGGTTTCCAAAGACAGTAATAGTATTTTGTAAAGGTTTTTGTTTCTTCTTTCTTCAAAGACTTAGAATGGTAGGAATAAGAAGCAAAAAAAAAAAAAAATCTAAGTATTATATGGTCTACTGTGTCGTTTGGTGAAAACTCCCCAGGGAAACCGAAACCAAGAATACTGCTTGGACCCTTCAATTATGTCAGGCTAACCTGGGGTTTGTCATATTTTCTTTTATTTCTCAGAATTCCTGTAATTATTAATAGTGGAGATCATCCAAAGGCAAAGAATGTGTGGTCCTTCTGGACAGGGACTAGGTTCCATAAATAAAACATCTTCCTAATTACCCTTTCTTCCATCTTCAGTCCACATCTGCTACCCAAAGCAGTGAGGTACCCACATTAAGAACATTACTTTTTTATTGAAATTCTCGACTGAATTTAGTATTAATTTAAATTCCCAAGGAGACTTTTAAGAGATCATGGAAGAACCGTCATCTTCCCAGAAGTAGTAAAAACAATCTTAGGAGAAACTGTCTCAGCCTTCATGGCTGTTTCTCTTTCAAAGGTGAACTGGATAGGTTGTTGTTTTCTTTACTGATTTTGTTTTTAAAAGTCTTTTTTTTAATTTTAAACTCTTATTTACTTATTTTGTGTATGAGCATACCTACTGCAGTGCGTGTGTGGAGGACAAAGGACAACAGAGTTGGTTCCTTCCTACAATGTGAATTTCAGGAATCAAACTCAGGTCAGCAGGCTTATAGTCACCATCTTTATGCACTGAGCCACTTAATGTGATTACATTACAGTTTTTGTTTTCAGGGAGAGACGACACAGTATGTAGTCTAAGATCACAATACCTGTCTCAACTATACAATACAGTGAACTTTATAGCATTTTCATATCTATAACAAAATTTAATTCCTTAATTAGCTACTGTAAAAGGAATGCAGTAGCTAATAATAAAATGGAATAATTATATTATAATGAAATTTGTGTGAATGTGGTCTCTCCCCTAACTGTCACAGGACAGGTGGTACAGACAGTGTGGAGATAAAGACAAAGAGATGATTTACACTCTAGGCCAGCCAGAGAGGAAACTTATGAGATTTCATCTTTTTTTTACTCAGAATGGCTATTTGAAACTTAAGAACTATTTATTTCTGGAATTTCCATTAATATTTTTATACCAGAGTTGACTAAGTAACTGCAACCACAGAAACTAAAAATTCAGACAAGAGGGTGTTACTCTAATTCTGGTATAGTTTTAGGGCTTAGCCGTGTAAACAGTGAACTCCCCTGAAGTTCACATAGACTCCTGAAGAACTATTTAGTCATCAGAACTCACTGGAAGATTGAGCTAGCTTACCTTTATATCCTTTGCTAGCTTGGTAAAGCTTATGAGCCACTTGTAAGCTACTGTTTCCAGTTCTAGACACCCTTCCAGTGTCTTCATTTAATGCTAAGGCAAGACTTTAGGTCACATTTTCTCCCAGCCAAGCACCACCAACAGGGAGCACTAGAGGAAAGGACAACAAAATTGCAAAGAGAAGGTTTTTTTTTTTTTTTTTTTTTTTTTTTCTGTTAGCTTCCTGCTTGGGCAGTACTTCCACAGAGCAGAGCAGCAATAGCACCTTATATATCTGTAGGCAGAGTTTTCTTGTGTCAGCAGCTACTCTCAAAAACTACCCAGAAGCTTAATATCATTTGTAAATATTTGGCCCATAGCTTAGGCTTATTACTAACTAGCTCTTACATTTTAAGCTAAGCCATATTCCTTATTTGAGATCTGTCACATGGTACTTTTATTAGCATAGCACATTGATCTCTTGCTCTCACTGCATCTGGGTGGCAACTCCCCTGCTCCTCTGATTCCAACCTTCCTTATCCAATCCTTCTGAGTTTGTCTTTCAAACCTAATTTTACTCTGTTCAGCTATTGGCCTGTCAGCTTGTTTATTACACTAATCATTGTAAATCCTCACAGTGCACTAAAGAATTATTTCACAGAATTCCCCTTTTTTATTTAATTAAACAAGGTTTTAATTTTAACATAGTAAAATTATATGTAACAAACAGTTTTTAAGTAGGAATTATAGTTACAATAACTAATCCATTTATATTTTTAAAATTTATAGAAAATACTTTATCTTATTTTTGTGACTCTAAAATTTTATACCCAACTTACCTTTCTATCATAACTATGGAAAACTATAATTATAACTATATAGTCTTCAACTTCATCAAAGACCTTGTAAAAATCAAATGTTACCTAATGATAGGGACATCTAGCCACTTGGATAGTCACTCTAGGTTTATCTGTGACATTGGGGCATCCAACTATGGCCTACAGGGCTGGTTTGTCTTATATCTGACAGACATTCTGAGAAGAGGTCATTTTAAAGGACTGTTATACCGTGTCTTGGCAATGTTGACAGTTGCTTTGTTTTGCATTCTTCTAGTCTAGTTTTGACAGTATTTTGTCATCAATTGAGGCAAGGGCAGTTTTATTGCCCACATGACTGGCTTTTGTTGCAAGGAAAACAAACTCTATATGTAGTTTATTCAACGTCCATCATCTTCCTTTGAAGGAAATTGGTGCTGCCAGAAGTAGATATGTCTCACTGTCATGAAAACCTTTTGTTTTAAAACATTTTAAAAGCCATATTTTGTAGGTCTTTGAAATGTTTGATAGACATCTGTCTATCTAAATATATCGTTTAACTTTGAAAACAAAGCTAGTATGATTACAAGTTTGATTAGTATATATGATAAACTACTAATCTTTATTTCTTAATTTTATGTTATATTGAAATGAGTTGCATAAGCACAATATTCTAAACAAGAGTAGAAATATGCATATAGGATAGCAAAATAACTTTAAGTTTGTATCGATAAATCAAAATCCATACCAATGTGAAATATTTAAGACTAATAGTTGCTTTTTTAGTTTAAATAAAGTATATTCAATAGTTTACTCTTTTATTATTTCATTTCTCTATCATACCACCTTTTTTCTATAGAAAGAAATCTTTGAATTTACTCTTTTGTCCAGATTTTTCCTGACAATAACTAATAACAACTTGTAACCAAACCCCCATAAACGATAACAAACATTTATAACCAACATTTTGGGAATGTGGGCATAATACTATAGACTACTTCCTATTGCTTAGGGGTTCTGAAACCTCTTGAGGAACCTTGAGAAAATCAGGATAATTCTTAAATCTTAGATGAAGTAGTATGTGAATCTAGATCATCTCAGCAAGCAGCCTTGAAAACTGTTTTGAATGAAGAACTCTGAGGAAACTGCAACAGAAGTATTTTACATGCTAGATGACCTGAGCCATTTGATTTTATTGGCATCTTGTTCCCTCATACTAAAATATATTAACTTTTAAAGGTAACATACATGTCTGCATTGATACAAGTGTAGATTACATTGTACACAAGTCAGCCAAAATTTTTTTTAATGTTTGAGCAGATAAAATATACATCACAAGTAAATGTTCTATTTATTTCTTTATATTTGTAGCCAGAATTTTTGGCTTATTTTTTATCAAACCTGATCATCTTCAATGTTGAACAAATCTACAGTCTTTTATTTTCTTCTTTTCTTTTCTTTTTTTAATGCATACAGTGTTCTGCCTGCAGGCCAGAAGAGGGTGCCAGATATCATTGTAGATGGTTTTGAGCCACCATGTGGTTGCTGGGAATTGAACTCAAGACCTCTGGAAGAGCAGACAGTGCTCTTAATCTCTGAGCCATCTCTCCAGCCCCTAGTCTTTTATTTTCTATGGAAATAAAAGCAGAGCCATTTGTTTCCAATGTATCATATCTTTTGACTTCCATTTTAAAGTCAATATTTTCAAAGTATATAGGTTGGTTGAATCCAGTAGTATTTATAATCAAATGTCTCTTGGCATCTATTACTCCTTCTTCAGAATTCAAAAAATTCAAAGAAAACAGAATGGCATACAGTATCCAGACTCTCTGTGTATTTTTCACATTTACCTGGCTTTTTCTCTTATATTACTTTATTCCCCATTTAAGGATGTTATTTTATTATTTTAATACTATGCTTTAAAAATCTATGACTGTAGCTGCTGTTTTACCAACTCTTTAATATCTGGCTCATATTCTCTTTAGAGGCATCAACATCAGCTAGCACCTTTCCTCAGATGTTTGAGCTCAGATATATGGGACATCTCTTGTGGACTTCTATATCTGAAAACATTTCAACTTCTCCCCTTTGTTCCCCAAAGTGTAGCTATGTTTTGTGAGTGTTGCCTCTATGACATTTTCATGCAGGAATGGAAAAACTAGTTTTTGCATTGCCTATGACTAGTTTTCTTAGCAAGCAGAAGAATTCAGTACTTGACATCTTATTACTACAAAGCCAAAAATATGTGTCACGGTTACCTTTGTACAAAATGTTTAAAAATATTAACTTAAGTGATATAGTCTAGACTTTTAAAAAATATTTTCTCAAAGCTTGGAATCAAACTCAATTTAGGCAGGCATTCTACTACCAAATTACAGCCCATCCTTGTTTTGAACTTTTTAATTAACAAATATATTAGTATAAATTATCTAAATATTTAATTTCCTCTATTTAAATCACTGGCATGGCTTCTGCTTCCTTATTGGACTCTAAATGACACAGAAATTGTTCTACCAATGGTTCTGTGCATTAGACACACAAAAATATAGTTTGGGAATTGGTTTTGATATGTTTTTGGTATAAATACAATATTTGGTGCTAGCAATGCATGATATCCAACAATGTCTCACTTGATCAAATCAGCACCAATGACTAATGCAGACAAAGTGTCTGAAACTCAGTGTTTAAGAACCTGCTATACTTGACTGTGAAGGTAATGAGAATGACTACTTGGACTTTGGTGTAGGGTAGTTTTTCCTGCTACATAAAAAGAAAATAGCTTCATACTCACAGAACTCCCATTGCTTCCCCGTGTGTGTGTGTGTGTGTGTGTGTGTGTGTGTGTGTGTGTGTGTGTGTGTGTGTGGTGTAGCTGTAAGGATAATGTTACTAAAAATTTAATTGGGCAAGTTACACAACTACAAGTTTAATTTGTATCTATTCCATATTACTCGTGTATACAGGCTATCTGACTCAGGAAGTAACATAGTCTTTTACTTTGTTGCTTTTAGTTGCATAAAGTGTAATGTACAGAACAACAATGACAAAAATTCCTAAAAGACTAATAATATTAAGAAGTAACTGATAGAAAAACATAAATATAATTTAAATTAGTGCTTTATGAAACAAAACCTGCCAACAGAGAATCTTGAAAGTGCTCAATTCTGAGCACTTTGTGAGATAACTGCATCAATTTTAGTATGAAATAACCTCCAATTTCTATTTTGACAACAGCATGGATAATAATGATACTGCTATATTTTCCTTCTTTTTGCCCCAAATTCTTATTATTGAAAGGATGCTAAGTTTCAGTTAGAGGTTATGAGAATAAAGATACAATTGTTTTTCTGTTCTTTGAATTCACTAATCTCCAAAATTAAATCCATATATCCTAATTTAGGAATTCCTGTTTTAGCAAGTCTACAAGCCTTGAGGATTGAGAAGTTGGCCAAATGAGTAAAAATTAATAAACACCAAGGTTGTAGACCCACATAGACATTTTCTTTGACTTCTTTTTCACTTTCTAACATTTTTATGTCAGAATGTCTTTGTGAAGAATACAGGCTGTGGTACACCTCCTATATGTATTTCTCTAGTTTTCAAAACTTATGTTATTAAAGGAGTTCTGATTCTCTGCTAAAGTACTTTATAGTACTTCTTCATCAAAGTACCATGGTACTGGTGCTCTTTGCCTTAATGTAGTCAACTGAATTATGAGATCTTGGATATTACAGAACATATCCTCTTTTCTTATGTTGTATTTCTAGCACAGAGCCTGCCACAGAGTAAATTCTCCATTCATGTTTGTGAGTAAAGGAGTGAATGGACACTGACAGCTATGGTGAAATTCACTTCTTTCTCTTATTTATGGCCAAATGTCTTGGCTAAGTATTAAAAAGACACATGGTCATGACAGTGATAGAAAATATAAATAAATAGTATAAATCTATATGTTATTGGAAACACAATTCAACGTTGAATTGTGACATTGCTGTAATACATATATATTACTTATTGTGTAAACATTGGTTGCCTACCCGGGACTTCTTCCACTGTCTTCTTTGCAAATAAAATAATATTTTTTCATTTTACATGACAAGTATGGCTATATTGGCACCAATGGTTAGAAGGTTCTATCTCTCCTTAGCTGTGGGCTTGGATGTTAGTGATGTTAGGATTGGACTTGTGATATAATTATGGATAGTAAAAGGTATAAGAAAAGACAAAGGATTTCTGTGAGATATAGCAGTCCTTCCTTTACATACAGTGAAAGGAGAGCTAATGTCTAGATACAGAGTGATACTGAGAGCAGCGGGTACACTGAACAGGGTGGTGTGGAAAATGGGTCATGTTAATATTGAGATATTGTGTGAATCAATTGCTAGACCTGTTTTACAAGAACAAAAGTCTTTCTTGCTTAAACCAATTTGGGGGAGGGGCTTGGCTTTTTAAATTTATTTTTAAAAATTAAATTTTCTTAAATGTCTGATGCTTGACGCCTCACCTTCACATGTAAAGGATATCTTTGCTAATACCCAGGTGTAGATGTGGCAGGAAACATCTTCCCCTGAGATCCTCATGCTGGGCAATAACAGAAGTTCATCATAGTATGCAGAAATCCTTTGAGACCCAACATTCTAGCAGACTAATTTAGAGAATGGGGAAGGTGCCAGCCATTTACAAAGCTCATCAAATGAACAGATTTAAATCTGGCTGATGCACATGTAAGCCTGAGTAGGTAGACTAACCCCTGAACACCTTTTCTGAAACCCAAGTATGCTTCTGGCAGGCACCCTTTTGCAGCACGCTATGTGTTACCATGTTATGAAACTGGCTTTGACATTTGGATGCCTACCACTTGGTGAGTGGTTAGTTATAAAATGCTATTGGTTCAACAGATTATACTTCTGGAATACAGCCTGGACTTCTGGGATCTTTTTAGTGGCTGGCTTATTTGTATTTCCAAGGCCATTTTTTCAACAAGCCAACACAATCAAATTACATGCAGCTTTGAAGACATTCTACCTTACAGTTTGACATTTTAATTAGGACTTTAAAGAGATAATAATCGCTGCCCACAACTTCCCTAATGTTACCTAGAAATGGGTCAGCTAATTAGGATCCCAGAAAAACCACCACATACATTTCTTTTTAATTGTTTTTCCAAACTTCCATCACCACATCTCTTGGCTTCATCTCAGACCAAATCAAACAAACAGCAGGGAAGGCTTCAGTCTCTCCAGCCATCAGAAAAGTCCAAGGGCAAAAATAAGGAGGCCAGTTTGTGTCTGGCATCTAAAAAATTTTGTTTCAGCCAGTCTCAGAACTTTTTCTTTCATTTCCAGATTGCTTTAAAAGGAAAGCTACCCCAGTTCACTGCATTACAACAGGCTCAAGGAAATCCATTGAGAGCTTGTTCTCCTGGACCCTTTGAGTCTTGTACCTATACTTCATTTTTCTGTCATTCTTCTAGAGTAGTGTTGCTGATGGGCTGTCCTACTAAGTAATTTTTCTAATGTTCTCTTTTAATACCTGCATTCAATTCTTACTAAGTGGATTTTTACAAGGCAGAAGGAAAATGAGTCCATCTATAATTGAGAAACCAAGGGGTCCAGGATGTGATTGCAATTCAAGAGATGAATTCTGTTCCCTCAGACAGATTATATGTAACAAAGTGCTTATGGCCTCATCAAGCCTTACCTTGCCCTGTCCTATGCCTTGGGTCTATATATAAGAACAGAAATGTGGCAAATGCTCGCTTGCATTGTCTGTCTAATGCTCTGATGTATTTTGACACATTCAGAAGGAATTGTGGTTGCTGCTTTCCAGAAAGAGGTTAATGACTGGAACAATATAGGACTCTGTTTTATGGCAGGTCAGACTCATTTTTGAACTGGCTGACATGTCCCTCAACCCCCAGGTGGATGATCAGCTATGGCAGATGTATTACTTCCAGATAGTCAAGATCTACACATTTTGCCTAGTTAAAACTAGTGGGCTCTTGGTGGTTAATTTAGAAGAGGTCCCCAACTTACAACTTTGATGATAATTTTCTTTTCAATATCCTGCTAAGTGTATGTACTTTTTTATTGCTTTGAGAGGTAGGTACCCCAGAAAGCAAATAAGATATTCAAGGACTCCTAGTTTATACAAGCCCATTAAAGTCTCTGAAAAGAGCTCTTATGTTATATTAACATTATAACATGATTTTTAAGAGTTCAAAATATAAGAAAGTCTTACAGTAATCAATAACGACCTCTGTATTTTCATAGCCAGTTTTGTATTTCCAATTTCATAATTTTTTTTTAGAAGGACTTCTAAGTTGCATAAGTGAGGCCCAGAAATCCAAGTATATCTTACTCTTTATGTAAGTACTTTATTTAGGGATGTAGGTTTGAGATTGGAAAAGTGTCTAGGTAGGCTCAAAGTAGTTGTATGAGCAAAGAAGTATCTTCAAAGCAGACAGAAGTTTTTTTTTTTGATTAGCTTTTATATTCCAAGTATCTTTGTTTCTTTAAAATATTTCCAACTTTGAAATGTTTCTCTGGTCTTGAAAGTTGAAATAAACTACAGTGTGTAGTACTGGGGATAAGAATGCACATGGTCTGTTTATATACCTTAGAGATCAGTCCTCTATAATTTGTAGGGTTGGTGAAAATCTTTTCCCATTCTGTAGGCTGGCGTTTTGTCTTATTGACAGTGTCCTTGGCTTTGCAGAAGCTTCCCAGCTTCAGGAGATCCCACTTATTGATTGTTGGTCTTAGTGCCTGTGCCACTGGTGTTGTATTTAGGAAGTGGTGGCCTGTGCCAATTTGTAGAAGTGTATTTCCCACTTTCTTTTCTATCAAGTTCAAAGTGGTTGGGTTTAAGTTGAGGTCTTTGATCCACTTGGATTTGAGTTTTGTGCAGGGTGACAGGCTCGGATCTATTTGCATTTTTCTACATACTTCCATCCAGCTATGCCAACATCATTTGTTAAATATACTATCTTTTTTCCATTGAATGTTTTGGGCCTCTTTGTCAAAGATCAGGTGTTCATAGGTTTTTGGGTTAATGGGTCAGTGGGACCATAGCACTCTCTGCTCCCTGCCCAGGGAGGGGATGGGGAGTTGTGGAGAAGAAAAATGACAAGATGTAGTGGGAGGGGGAAGGGACCTTGAATGAGGATATACAGGGATGGAAAAAAAATTCAGAGGGAAAGCTGAACACAAAGTAAATATATGTGTAGCAATCTTATTTGCATTACCACCCTTGATAAGCCATGCTTATGATTCTTATCCTCTTTATAGTTATTGTTAATTTTTCCTCATTTTATATTTATGTAACCGTTTTTTTGTTAAATACAAAATAAAGAAGGAAAAAAAATAAAGTTTAGAAAATAGGAAAGAAATACAGGGATGGAAAAAAAATTCAGAGGGAAAGATGAACACAAAGAAAATATAGGTGTAGCAATCTTAAAAAAAGATTATACTATTAGATGTAGATTTATTTTTGTATACTTATTATGATGGCATGCTAGAAATATTAGATTTGTCAAATGCTCAATGTAAAATCATTTATTAGCTTGAATGGAGTTTCCCACTGCCATTCTCTTTGTGTTTGTATCCCTTAATTGTGGGGCTGTGTTTTTCATAAATGTATGAATTATAATCACTTATGAGTGAAGACTAATATAGAAACTTGAATTAAATTGAGTTAAAAATAAAATGGAATAATAATTAAAATAAAAAAAAAGAATGCACATGGTAAGCTGTCAGTGAATGCTTGCTCTGACAATAGACACCATTATGTTTATTTCTCACATTTTCAGTATGATGTGTCTCCTTTTCTACTACTCTTAAAGGACCTTATTGTCTTCCTTCCTGAGAATGACTCTATTTCCTATATGATCACTTGATTTTTTTCTCCCTTCTATTAAAAATATTTCTTATAATTTATAACCTAATAAATTTCTTCATGATGGATCACCAGAAGCTGATGGTCACTTAATAAAAAGCCCCACAGTGACAGAATAGAAGCATATAGGCTCAGAGGGATGCTCCATCATCAGCTAGTGAGGTGACAACTCTTACAACACTTTGCTTATGTGGGAAGAAAGGAGATGATAGATGCCACTATCTTTGCAGGGACATCCTGAAGACTGTGTGTGGATAACATAGATCACTATATCTAGACTTGGCTATTTACTCACTCAGAGGGTGATCAGCATTATTTTGATCAGGTTAACCTTGATGGTGAAGTGTTTGTCCCTGAAGGAAGACATCTGTAAAAGGAACTGAGATGAGTTTTTGTTAGCTAGATAAAGATCCAGAACCATGATGACCTATATGTTATCCCTTGCATCTGGTAGAATGAACACACCTATACTTTTGTTTTCTATAATGTGAAAAGGAAAATATTGGAAAGATAAATATTCTGTTATGCTTAATACAGTTTTATATTAACTCATAGCCTGTCTTTGTAGAGTTTTACCACAATTCTAATGAAATTCCTCAAAACTACTGCTAATAGACACCAGGGTCTATGACAATTTAATAAACATGTTAACAGAAATTATGTGTTCATTTGGCCAACTAATACAGAATTTCTGTGAAAAAAACCCATGATGGGTGCTAATGACTAAGAAATATTGAGAAAGAATCACAGGTAAATGTGTACCCTTGAATGTTTTTGGAATCTTATTCCAAACATTTACAGTTGGTTACTTGAATCTACTCTTCCTGAAAAACTTAAGAAAACTAACTATAGTATTCCCTTAGTTTGCTCAAAAATGATTTATTGCTATTATTTTATTCTGTCTCTATGTAAAATGGATATTCCAACACTTCTTCATTTAGTACAACTTTAAGCAATCTACAGTTTTGAATAGTCTAGGACAAGCTGGGCATGGATACACACAGTGACATATACAAATAATGTGAATAGCTTGCTTCCCAGAAGTTTATGAAACCCTTTGAACATGTGAATGTACCATATACAAAACAAATGTTTGGAATACTTTTTAATGGCATCATATCAAAGAATGACTGAAATAGGACAGGGGTTTAATAATATTGGCCAAAGGTCATTGGTTTCAAGTGAAAAGATGAATAGACTGGATTCAGTAGAGACAGTTCCCTTATGAATATTTGAAAGTTTGGGTTTTAGACATGAGTTTAGTGAAATGAAAAATCATCTGCTTCACTTTACACCAGAAAGGCAAAAATTTATGTAAGTTAGTAATAACAATGTCAGATGGCATGCAAGTCAAAATGAAGCCTGCTTGAAAACATCCTTGTATGTTATATTTCTTTGTAAATCAACAAATCATAAGCAAAATTTATGGGATGAAACTAGCAATGCGGTCTGTGCCAATGTCAAGACTAGGTTTCTGCTCCAAACAGACACACTCTTACTTAATGTTATTTTCATTCAGACTAACTCAGATTGCCCAGATAATCTTATACAGGAGGTCTATTGTACTACTTGTGTTGCTTGAGAGACATAAGCATTGTTGGGAGGTTTGGAAATGTCTGTCTCTCAAAGGCTTCTACTATAACAGGGTCTGACATACATCAAGCATATGATGGAAAGTATAAATATGGAAGGAGGTAAGGAATGGAAAGTCAGCTTCATGTAATGAATGAAACCTGAAGCACTACCACCCACACAGATATAATCACCATCAAACTCTGTTTAGCTGGAGAGAAAAAGACAAGATGAACAAAGAAAGATTAAATAGTGTTTCCTTAAAAAGAGACTTCTCGGTGGTAAGTAGAGGATGGCAGGGAAAGTTACAAAATTCAGGCATGTCAAAAGCATTATCGATGTTTTGCTAGCATAAGACCAGCCATGGAGACAGGTGGAAAATATTAAATTACTATTTTTGTACCTTTCTTCCTACTACCCTCAAAAGTCCTGGAACAGACAGAGCTATAGACTGCTGCCCTTACTAAAAACAAATTCTTAAAAAAATTAAAAGGAATGAAGTAAAAAAAGAAAAATATAAAAGGACAAATTCCTAAGGAATGTTCAAGTAAGCATCTAGAATCTAGATGTGTTTTGGGTTGGGCCATGCTGAGCAAATGTTAGTTTTCAGTGAGATAATTTCTCTTTACTGAAAATAAATTGATTTGATGGCTTTGAAATGGATTCAATTGGCTACCCCTTTTGAAAGTAGGAAAGGGATGAAGTTCATGAAATATTTAATAATTATTTAGCCATATCAAATTGAGAAATTTTGTTAAGAGCCTAGTCTTTTTGTAATTTATATCATCTATCCTCTATCTGCCATCTATCTGTGTATCACTTATTATTTATCTATCTTATCTATCTTTTTATCTATCTAGCATCTATCTGTATATTATCTATCAATCATTCTATCTATCATCTCTCTACCTATCATCATCTATTTATTTATCATCTATCTATATACCATCTTCCTACTACCTATATATGTATCTATTATTGTCATCTATTTATCTATATGTCATCTATCTAACATATGTCTATCTATCATCATCTATTTATCTATTTAAAACCATCTCTTATTAAATGAGCCACTTCTAAAGTGTGACTTGTACCAATTTTAGGAGTTAGGGCTTTTTTTTTTTAAATTTTCAAAACATTTATTTACTTTCTAATCTTGGGAAAGCTGAACCAGCAAACAGATGTCATTTTTATAGGTATATAGTGCCTTTGTGGTCTAAGCTAAATGGAGTTGAAAAGAAATAAGAAACTTCTGCTCACATAAAATTTTGTCTTCCAAATCTACTCTCCCAAAGTCAGGAGTTGCTTTTGATCTTGGGGACTTACTTAAAGAGGCTGGAAATTATGTGTCATTCAGCTTTAGATTGGATGAACGATGTTCGATCTATGCTTTTAGTATACTGCATTTTCCTTGCCTGAATCTTTAATCCTTTCAACATTCCCTTTACCCAGTGACCTGTTAGAAATTTCCCTAGATATTTACAGCAATTAGGAGGGTGATACAACTTAAATTATTATGTGTTTTTTATCTCTATCTCCATGACTTTTCCTGAGTTAGCCAGTGGATGATCACCAGAGATTGTATTTTTCCAACCTCGAAGAATGTGTTTTTATTAATACCTTTTCAAATTCTCACTCAGTGAGCAATTCAGAAAGCAAATGCTCAGATTCAGGTGAAGAGAGTCATACCAAGTACTTGCCAGACCACAAGAACTTCAGCTGCCCAAATTTAAGGCTGATTTCAGTCTCTTAAGAATTTGGAGATGAAAATACTGTTTGTAATGAACTTTTAGAAATTCTGCGGATGTCAGAAGCCCAAGGATCCTGTCTGTCACCACTCGCATAAGGAACCACTCATCAGTCAGTCTGTTTAGTGACTCTCCCCTCTATATCTCTTTTTCATCCTGGTTCAGATTATCAATAGTTTGCTGATATCAGCATCAGTCTGGAAATGACCCTGGAGATGACTCAGTTCCAGCTTGATTGTACAGCTCAGAGGAAGAGATTTCTCTGTGTTTTGCTTTTCTCTTTTTTGTGCTTGGGTGTTCATGCATTAACTAACACCTCTTAAGAAATAAATGTGCATTTGAGTTCCTAGAAACCTTGTCAAACCATGCCTGGTGAGTTCTCCAAACAGTTTATAATTCCGTAGGTATAACATGAGGGTTGAGAATTTTTGTTTTTCTGAGTTGCTCCCAGGTGTGGCTGACACAAATGTCTGTCTAAGCAGTCACCAAAGCTCACACTTGACAGCATACCACATTTCTTTTATTCTATTTGTCCTCATTTGCAAACATGTTTCCATTCATTTTATTGAGACTAAATGTGCTAAACATGCTAAAGAGTTACTATATTATAAAGGCATGAAAAATAGCTTGTTCTACAAAATATTCACTTATGCATTGAATAAATGTAACTTTCCTTACTATTTAATTTAGTGGGTGGGGATATGTGAATGTTGTCTATGGACACAAACACATATATACTTGGGTGTACAAATGGAAGGCAGAGGAGGATATTGGATGTCTTCCTCCATTGAGCTCCAACCATTTTTGTTTGTTTGTTTTGTTTTACAGACTATCTCTCCCTGAACCTGAAACACACTTTTTTAAATAGATTGGTTCACTAACAAACTTCTGGGATCTACCAGTCTTCACGGTCCCAAACCTGGAGTTGCAGACACATCCAGTCAGGCCCAGGAATTTGAACTTGGGTTCTCCTGCTTTCAAAGCCATTGCTCTTATTCACCAAACTATCTCACCAGCTATACATTAATGTAACTAGTTATCTAAGGATATTTGTATTTCTAGAACTATTACAACCAAATATTAAGTTACGCAGACATAACCACAACCAAATTTATGGTTGCTATAGAATTCTGATCTGGGATGTGCATTTATTTCTGCACTATGTGACTTCATTGTCCAATTTTATCATTTGCTTATCATTTCAGCCTCTAGCAATCAGTAAAAGTGTTCTGAATAATTGTTTCAGGAGGTAGAATTTTTTGTATAGCCATATACAGATGTATTGATTGTTTTCTAAGTACTTTTGAATCTGTTTTGCCCAGGTAATTTAAGATCTTAAAGTATATTCTTAAGTTGCCCTTTACCAATGGGTTAGATATGTAATCCACCTTACATATAAAAGTAGAATTGAAGAAAGCAATTTATCTTGTTACATTCCACCAAGGACAAGCAATACAGCAGCTGCAGACCTAGGACCCAGGATACACCCTGGCATTCTGAAAATTCTGGCTCTGTCCCCACCTGCAGGAAAACCTGGCATATGACCTGAGAGACAATGCAAAAGTAACTGATAAAGGATCTGTGGAGGGAGCCCCATTTGCTGGGCACACATTAACTCTATGTATTTTCTTCCATCTCTTCAGCACATTCCATCAACTTCTTGGGTTACCAGCTAATAATTTAGCAGCAAGAAAAAGTATCTGTGATTCCTGAGAGCAGAGAACATGTATAAAGAGCAGCCATGGTTCCAGTTTAAAGGGACAGAGCTGCCAATAAAGGTCAGTTTCTTTGACAGAGGTAAGATCTCTGTAACTGCACATAATTTTATATGTGGTCACATACCATTCATTACTCCCATGTCCCCAGCATTGGGCATACCGACACTCCCTTTTCCTAGCATTCTCAACTGGAGAATTTGATGTCAGCATCTTTCTCTGAGTTTTCTGTTTCTTTCCCTTCCTTCATACTCTCATTGCTTCTGTTTCTCCTCACCTCTTTTTATCTCCTCTTTGCTTGGAAGTCTATGCTTTATTTAGATTATTATTTTGTTTGTTTGCTTGTGGTTTGGTTCCCTGACTATAATATTTGGCATTTTATATTTCTTAATGGGGGGAGAACTCCCAGTGTTGCAACCTTAACTCTATAATACAGAGTAAACCTTACTCTGTCAATTCCAGGGGGAAAGCAGTGTCTGTCCTACAGAGTGTGGTCACATTTTCCTTCACTGCACTTGTCATAGTCAATAGTTGTAGATATTTGATTGATTGGTCAATCTCTCTCTCTTTTTCACTTAAGCCACTGTAAAGAGAATGACTACTTGTTTTGATCAGAGCTGAACCCCTAATGCCCATCAAAGCATCCAGTGCACAGCATCTGTACAGCAATAATTGTAAAGAATAATAATAGCATATGTGTACGTTGCTAGTATACCTGTTAAGTCACAGAAAATCCTTAGCTAGTTCTAACAAAAATCATGATCTAGTGCTTTAAAAATATTTTTGTAGAAATACCCAGTTTTACTAACAAGTTTGTTCTTGTTTGTTATTCGTTTATTTTAATGCATTCAAAATGTATTATTTTGAGAGGGTTACAGTTGAACAATTCATTAGACAATAAGATAATATTAACTATTGTGAATTAGAAAAGTCTACCTACTACTAGAATATATAGCTTGCTAAAGCTTTTATTAAGATTTTCAAAATTTGAGAAAGATGATTCATATTGTTTTTTTTTTTTAAGGGTAGCCTTAGCAATATAACACAGGCTGAGTGGCTTGGGTAACAGACCTCTGCTGTCTCACAGTTCTGGTGCTTAGAGACTCAGGTAAAGTCATAGTCAGAGCTGAGTCTGTCAGAAGACCATGAGAAAGGGTCTGCCCCATGGTCTTTCCTGGTAATGATGTTCTGCAATCTTTGGTCTTCTCTACATCTTCCCCAAAGAATCCTGGTCATATGGGTTTGACACCAACCTACTCCATATGGTCTTATATCTGAATTAATTAATCTAAATAACTGTAAGGAAGACTACTTTCTGAATTGCTACATGCATGTTCAAATTTTAATATATTTAACATATATATTGAGAGTATCTAGTCTAATTCAGTATAGTCCCAAATAAATGATGCATTACTATAAACTGCCTTATATTCCTTGGCATGATCTTTTGGTGGAAAGCTTTTGATCTTTTACTGATGGAAGTGCCAGTAGCAGGGTAATTTGGACTTGGCAATTGTTTCTAATTTCCCCTAAGTTGAACCTGTTTCTGAGAGTTGGGCAGCCATTGGGAAGCCAGCTGTCACAACTTTGTTATTGCCAGTGACATGCAGAGACAGAGCATACAGTAAGTGGTGTTTGGGACAATATAGAAAAACTTTTGATGTCTTCCAAAGCTACAAACACTCCCATTTCCCATGTGCATTTGTGAAGTATTCTCCTCTCAATGTCCAGTCAATAATGAAATCAAGGAAAGTTTCTGAAGAGGTGTCTGATGTTGACTTCTTGGCCAAACCTCTATCATCAGTGGATGAACACAAATTGACTCAGAGTAGAGAGCCCTGCGAAGACAGAATCAGGATAATAAAATATGCTAGACCTATCTGGCACAAATACTTTATCATAGAGGAGGAAGACAGTGTTATATGTCTGGTTGAACATTCATGAGAAAGACCAATATTTAATCTATTCCCTGGCTTGTTATCAAAAGGGCATGTTACATCATCTGCTTGTGGCTTCCAGGTGCTTTAAAAAGTAACTGGCTGAGATACAAGGCCTTCCCAAATTGGAAAACTCAGTCATAGCAAGTCAGCTGTCCCTCTGGGTGTAGCCCTTATTCTGGGTCCATCCATCAGCAGCACAGTCATTGTCCTTGTGTGGGCATCAGTGAGAGGTAGCTGAGAAGTGTTGCAGAAAACTGAGCATCAGGGCACATACTTTGTTCCGTGGTGAGTGAATAACCATGGTCAGACTTGAATGAGGAGCATCATCTAGAAGTGCCAGAGTATCTTGAATCAAAACTCTTATCTGGTGAAGGAAGTAAGCCAAGGGGATCAGGTACAAAAGGAAATGGGGAAAAAAGACAGGGGTTGGGTGTCTGTAGGGAACAAACTGAGACTGGATGGTGGATGTTGGTGCCGTCTCTGGTTAGGATTTCAGGACAATCCAAATGAGTTTTTCCAACATTGTGAAAACTCATTTCTAATGTAGCATGGGGATAAAATTTCTGTGATCCTGACAACTCAAGATAATTTAGAGTCTAGATCCTCACATACTTGTGGAGTTGAAACAGTCTCTATGATGCTAGGTCTTTATTTATGAACTATTACCTAATTATTTCTAATACTTTAAGTTTTCCTTTACTTCAATGGCTTTAAGGGTTCTTTGGAATAACACATAGCTTAGAACTATAATTATGCAAAAATGAAATGAAATTTCTTTAAGAAATTTGTTTTGTGTTCCTCCCCATGTTCCATCTCAAGGTAGAATTAGGATGTCTACATCCCTTCAAATTTATATGTTGATATTTTAGCCCTGATGCTGATGGTGTTGAAATGTGATGATCAAGACTTCTGTAAATGAGATTGCTACCAATACAAGGCTGACCTAAGCAGCTAGTCCATTCTTCTCTCTGGTGAGGATACAGTGAGAATGCACCTGCTCTGACTCAGGATCTAGGCCTCCCCATACATAGACTCTACCTATTAGATTTTTTTATTCTCCTATTTGTGAGAAGATAATTCTTTTTTTAAAAAAATTGTTTACTTTTGAGATTGTAATTTAATTACATTTTCCCCCTCTCTCCAACTCTCCCATATATATTGTCTTGTTCTTCTTCAAACCCATGTCCTCTTTATACATTAATTGTTATTGCATGCATATAGGTATTTGTTTGCACATATATATTTCTAAATGTAATCTGTTGGATCCATGTAATGTTACTTGTTTGTATGTTTTCAAGGCTGACTATTTGCTCAGTTTTGTAAACCTCTACTCTGAACAGACTAAGGCACACTCTCTAAAATGATACTAGCATTTGGTTATATTTAGGCAGTTGGGGACCATGTTGGATAGTGGTTAAGGGACAGGTTGTTTTGAAATGGTCACTTCAATGACTCACAGCTGTATGACATGACTAATTATGCAAATTCTCCAAATTCAGTTTCCTTACCAGAAACCAGGTGGTGAGTATCAACATGATGTTCAACTTTCTTGACAAGTGGGGATTTAATGACATAATGCCTGCAAGGTGCTTAGTAGACAGGCCTATGGTAAATTCTAAGTGGATATTAGGTAGTGCTATTATATTGCTTAGGTGTCCTTCCTGGAGAAGCTGACTCTTATGAGAATGGATTTAGAATTTAATGACACCCATGATTTTCAAACACTTTTATTCTTAATTTATGAGTGATCACCAAGTGATTCCCACTATGCCAGAAACTCAAATCACCTATAGATTCAGATCCAATGAGAAAGAAGACATTCTGATGTGAAGTTTGGGTGTGGCCACCCTCTCCTGTCTCAGGAGCTCTCGGTTCATTACAAGTCCAAACAAAGTGATTCTTGCTCCAGGCAGAAAACACTCAGCAAGGAAATGTCTGTTTGGTAAGAATACAATTCAGACTTGTTTTTCAAGGTGTTCCATTATCCCAACTTCTCAGCTACAGCAGCAATAGTTGGGACAGTGACAGAGCAAGGCACCCAGATATTGGAGGGGGAAGCAAAAAGAGAGGGAATGTGCAACCTCAGGCTGGGTAAATAGAAATCTGGTTGAAAGAGGGCTTAGGAAAAGCATGGGTACAACCATCAAAGAATGTCAGCTGCTGTCCCTACTATTTGGCTGCACTTACGTAATTTTAAAAGGTTGTAGAGAAGAGAGAATGACCTGATGTGGTGGGAGGGGGAAGAGACCTTGAATAAGGATATACAAGGATATAAAGTGTGACTTCTTTGTTAATAATAATAATAATAATAATAAAAGGTTGTGGAATTCAGTAACTTGTCCCCTCCTAGACCATCTCTAGTGCTAGGGCACGAGTGTAGAAAGAAAAACAGCCTGCCTCTATTCTTACTATAGTTTGGATGATGACATATCTGGACTTTGGACGTAAAGGAAGAACAATTTATAAGGAGACATCATAAGGCCACCAACTTCATGGGGTTGTGAAAGAATGTGTATGGTTCATATGCACTGAAATTTACATAGAACTAAAATTTAGGGGCTGACTTCACCTGTATGGTCATCAAGTAGGCTGTCTGTTGTTTTAGTCTTTGTTTCAATATTCTAACACATGACAATTAACTTTATGTCCTTTACAAATCTCTGTGGATGTTTTTTACAAATATTTAGAGTGTATGTGCATATGCATGTTCCTATGTGTGCTTGTACATGTGCATATAGGTGCGTATGCATATGATTTTGTGTGTGTGCATATGTGTGTGCATGTGTCTGTGTGTGTGTGTATGTGCAGGCACAAGATTGATGATGTCAGACATATCCCTTGATGGTTCTTCACCTTATATAGTACGGCAGGATCTCTTGCTTCAACCCAGAACTTACTGATGAAGATAGTGTTCTAATCAGCTTCCTACAAAGACCCCTTTTCTGTCTTCTGAACACTAATATTACATGGAAACCACCACACCTGCCTGATATTTTTACCAGTTCTGAGGATATGATCCCCATCTCCTCCATTCTGTGCTTTACCCCAGAGCCATCTCCCAGGGTCCAACTTTATTTCTTTATACTTCTAGGGCCTATTGTGAATAATGGGGATCTAGGTAGTATCTCTCTTGTGAAGCTGTTGAGAGAGTTGGACATTTTGATACAGAGAGGGGTTAGACTAGAGCCAAGTACACAAGCGAAACTCATTCAGTGTTATTCCCTCCTGAGGAAGGATTCTCAGACTGTCCAACACTGCTGCTTTCACTCTCTTCCGGTGAGTTATTCTCACGGACAGATCCATTATGCCATTCCTAGGTTTGTTCAAATTTTCTCAAGATCCATTTGAAATAGTGTGCTTGTGTATATGTGTGTATGTGTGTATGTGTATATCACAATACACATGCAGAGGTCTGAGGACAACTTGTGGGATTTGTTGATGGGGTTCTTTCACCATGTGGCTTCTAGGGATCAAACTCAGACTGCTGGGTTTAGGATAGACCTCTACCCACTAAGCCATTTTACTAGCCCTCAAGAACCATTTTTGAAGATGAATCTAATGGAAACCAAGACTTAGTTTTAGTCACTCTATAGTCACCTGTGCTGAAATTGCTCAGACCTCCTAGGATTAATGTGGGCTGAAGTAAACTTTATTTTCAGAGACAGATGGAGGAGTCAGGCACATAATGAGCCCCAGGGAAAAGTAAGTCACTCTAGGTAGAAAGAACATGAAGTTCTCTGTGAAGTGGCAGCCTGGGATGGGAGATGAGACACTGTAGTCTGTTTGCGAGCCTGGCAACATGTCTGGCAATGCAAGTGGCTGTGACATGGAGAGCTTGCAAAGCCAAATGTTCCTCACTTTTAAGCTGTCTGAAACTCCGTTAGGTAACGTTCAATCTGTTACCCCTGAATTCAGCTTGTTCTTTGCAAGTTTTTGGCAAAAGTGTTATCCATTGGTCACACCCATTCTATTCTATATTTATTTTGACTAATGAGACAATCACTCCCTTGGGCTTAACTGGTTGAAATCTATAAATCTCCTAAAAGTGTAATTACCTATTCATAATCCCTCTTTTCAACATTGCGCAAATCTCATTAGTACATATCTTTTTATATTATTCATGTCATGGAAAAAATTGCTTTTTTGCTGTTGAAAGAACAATTGTCAGAAAAAGACCCAGGTGTTCTGTGTGAACAACTGGAGTTGTTGGGTTCAAATGAAGGAACAGTCTCAGAAGTGAAAGAGATTCATTCCCTATGCAGCCAGTAATGCCCAATCCTTCTCTCCCTCCATAGGTCTGCAGGCACTGTATGGGGCTGGAACACTGTGATGAGGTGATGCTGTCATAATTCTTGGCCAGGAATAGTTCCTAGAAAGGTGTGGGCTCAAATGTGCACCACCCTAAGAGTGAAGTCTCTATAGCAGACATCAGATACAGAATAAACAGAAAACCTCATGTTTTTTTTTTGTTTGTTTTGTTTTTGTTCTTTTTTCCCTGTTTTTTTGCTTACCATCTGTTTTGAGAGGGCTCTGATTTATGTATGCATGCTTTGAAAACTGAGAGTAGAGATGATAGATTTGTAGGTAGAGGTGCCATAAACATTGATGGTGCTTTCATAAAATTCCCTTAATTTAGTCAGTTGACTCTTGATACATGGTATCACAGCATGTGAAAATGGTTTTATAATTTTAAAAATTACTCCTTCTTATTTGTTGGGGAAGAGGTACTAGTAATACCAAATAAAAACATTTGACATAGTAGTATTTGGGCTGTTGAGATAGCTCGATGTGTTGAACCCTGGCCAATAAAAACTCACAACTTGAGTTCAGTCCTTTGGGACACACTTGATAGAGGAGAACAGCTAATCCCATTAATTCCCACTCATTTCCTCATGTGTACTATGGCACATGCATACATGCACATGTGTCTCTGTGTGTGCACCAAATACATAAAGTGTGCACATTAGAAAGAAGTAGAATCATTTCCTCCTGTGGGAGAGGAGCAGAACTGTTTACTATGCCCTCTGGGTGTGTTTGTATGTACATGTGACTCTATCCTATTTTTTGCCCCAATTTAAGGCAGTATAATTTAGTATCTTGATGGAGAAGCATAGGATGACAATAACAGTTTTCCTACTGTCCCTACCACAATTAGCTGATACCAGTAAGTGGAACATTTCTTCAGGTCTCCCTATGGTAAGCTGCACTAAATAATTTTTGATGTGCATCTTACCTCCTCAAACATGCAATAGGCCACGGGTACAACCATCAAAGAACGTCAGCTGCTGTCCCGACTATTTGGCTACAAGGCCTTCACCTTCGGAGGACTCTTTTGATCATTTTCTGTTTGAGTCAGTAGTCAGAAGAGTGGAGAATCAAGAAAGTGGAGAAAGAAACATACATAAGGTACAGAAATGAGGTTGAGATATGGAGTCCATGCCCTTTGTCCTCCACAGGTCTATACTTTCCTTTCTGAGAAACAGACTAACACCAGAGAAGCTGGCTCAATCTTTCCTACCCCTAAATCTCTAATTCACCCCAACACTTCCAAAGAAATAGGTAACAGTTTCTTTAATTCTCCCTCTACAATTAACATCGCATTTCATCAAGAGAACCAAATATATTTGGGCTGTACCTAATTCTGCATTTTAAATTTATACTATGTCTTAATGTTAGATATACAGATAAAAATCACCATTTTCAGAACTTGAAATTCTAAAACCTCAGAATACTAAAAGCCAGAGATCTAGATGAGAACTGAAAATGTCATTAAAAAAATTTTTTTTTTTTTAGCACTTAACTTTCTCGTCCTTATTTATTTAGACCCAGCTTTCACTTAGTCAACACATAAGTGGGTTTTCAGTGTCCCCAGTCTGAAAACAGCTTCTGCTGGATTACACAGACTATGTCATGCCAAAAAATTTAATAAATAAATCTCCTTTTAACACACACACACACACACACACACACACACACACACACACACACACACACACACACACACACACACACACGCACGCACGCACACACACGAGCATTCAAAGCATATACACTTACTCTATCATTCTATTAGTTAAGCCTCTGGAGAACCCTGCTAGATACACATGATGATTCTTTTTGAACACTGGCTTGTATGTGATCCTGCAGCCTCCAGAAACTCTAGAGAGATCCAGGCCCAGCACCCAGAGTGGTTCTTTTACAATATCCTTCACTTAGCTTAGAGGGACAAGTGGTGAGGGAAATGCAGAGAACTCAGACTAATTCTTATAAAGAACTTCTCTTTAACCTTAGCTTTTCTTTTCTGTTCTTTTTTTTTTTCTTTTTTGAGGAGGTTGTTAGGTAAATTCACAAAAGCAGTTTTCTCTATCTCCTCAAGCATTGTCCAGGAGATCTGACAGCTTGATATATGCATATATGTTATTATCTACAATGAGCCTCTGCAGGTTCCTTAAGGGTAGAGCTTTGATTCTGCTTATTTATACCCCTTAAAATTCCTAGCACAGTGCCTAGAGTAGGTGAACAGCATATGTGTGACAGCTGAGTGAGTGAACAGGGCAGACCTTGCTACCACCCGCCTGTCCAGGAGAAGGGGAATGGCTAGCCTCTGTTAAGCTATGTGCACATTCAAGTCATCTTCCTGCGTTCCACTTCTCATGTAAGTACTGTTATTAAACTTGTAAATACTCCACAGAAGGCTGGTTTTTGGCAGTGAATGAACTCCTTTTGTCTCCTGTCCCGTGAATATCCTAACTACTTTGTCACTTTGATCTAGGGGGCATTTCATCTTCACAAATGCAAAGGAGTTGGCAACTGCACAAATGTGTTCTATTTCCTATTGCTGTAAAAATCCATTGCTCTGGAGCCTTTGCCCACCCCCTTTCATGGTAATGTGTAAGGCACTAAATTGCAGCTACTGGCTGCTGCAGCCATAGCCATAAAAAAATCGTGAATGCCATGTAGATTTGAGGGTTGCTCCACTAAACAGTTCACAATGGCTTTACTGTAACTGGGCTAACTAGAACTTGGCAGCCGCTATCCATGGAGGGTGATACCAAGTCCCCTCCCCCTTCCAGGATGCTGGCCTGATCTTCTTGTATTTGTGCAACTGGCCTATCCAGAGACCCAGAGCAGCTGGGAGGAGTGCCCCGGTGAGGACAGCTCTCTCAGAGTTAGGTTGGCCTTTTCCAGCTCCCTTTTCACAGGGCTTCTCTTCTCGCAGTGTGAAGTAGGTTACAGGATAGCTTGTTTTCTTTTGCTAGTTGAAATACAGCATTTGGGGTCATGCTCTGAATAATTGGTGCTTGTTAGAAATGACTGCCATCCTCTTGAAGCAGTAACACAGTGCTACATTTAAATTAAATTCAACCAAGCAAGAGCCTCTTCACAAAAATCAATAGGTCTAGGCATTTCCAGAGATATGTGAATTTTTTTTAAAAAACCCTAATATTTCAGGACATAAATCAGCAAACATAACTCTCAAAATGAGAAAGGAGTTAGCCATTGTTCATAAAGCTATAAAAAGCATTTAGTAGCATTTGAAGTTGAAAAGATAAGAAAATACTAGATGTGATCAACTTCATATTTATATTTGGCAAAGATTATTCTTTCTTAGTCTAGAGTGAAATTCTAAGTGCTAACCTTTTGAAAGATAGTTTCATTTACTCATTAAATCAGCAAACCCTCAGATGAAAGCCATGCCACATACTTCTTGAAAAGTTAATTTGCATAAGTGAGTATTCTTATACACATATACAATTGTCTTGTTCCTAAATGTGACAGGAAACAGTGGGTGATGAATGAGATGGTGGCCTCATGTGCCAAGTACAATATTTCTGTCAATACAAAGTAATTTTTCTGTTTAATAATAATCTTTGGGGTGCTAGAATGAAACCCTGGTTCAGTGTCCAAAAAGTCTACTCATTACATAGATGCATAAATGTCACCATATTTTGTAATCCAAGACTCAGACCTATTATTTGTTATCATATTAGGTATATGAATATCTTGTACTAGTAAACTTTGCTAAGGTCACAGAAGAAAAGTTCCATCATTTACTTTAATAATTTGCCTAGTAGTTGCTTTGCTTCACTTAAGGTTAGGAATATTACTCCAATAAATCCAGCAAACAAGTTATTAGTATACACTAAAAACTTTAGCTCCCATAATCATTCAATCAATCAATCAATCAATCTATCTATCTGTCTGTCTTTCTGTGTTCAGTAATATTGTCATAGATGTGAATAATTCTTTGCTAGAGTTTCTACATTCATAACAAGTAAGAGATTTTATGTTTAACCCATCTGATTACTCTGAGCTAAGTTATTCTTCATGATTTGGCCATCACCTAAAGCTAGGTGTTACTTTCTTACACTTCCTATTCTTATTGTAGGAGTCTTCCTTTGTCTTTTTGTATGAGTGTCACATAATCACTGTAGACACCCCTGAGCTATTCATTTAATAGCCACAAAGAAATACATCTCTATTTCTGGCCATCCATACCATATCCTATTAATTCTTTCTTTGTGTCTGCCATATTCTCTTTATCCCACAGTCTCTAGCTAGCTTTACTTTGAAGAACCTTGTCCTAAACGAAGGGTGGCATCTATAAGAATCTGTGTATTAATTCTTGATGCTCAACAGTTTGTGTCAGAATGGGTCATTTTCATGATAGAAGATGGTATATCCACTTAGCATTTCATCTCATTTCCAACATCAAATCCTCTATTTCTGACAGAGTTAATCTTCTGCCAGCACCAGCTCCAACTCTGTGGCTCCTTTCTGTGTATGTTTGCATGACTACTATTAATACTTGTCAAACATGAGTATTGTTATAGTCATCAAGATTACATTTCCATACTCCATCCCTCCATTGTAACCTTTCCCGATCTATTTCCACAAACCTGACTGATCTAAAAGATCTAGAATGACTCTTTCAGACTTTACACCTTGGATTCTGTACTATTCACATCTGATACACTATGAATTTAGCCCAATGGCTTCTATCTGCTATCTTGGTGACAATGAAATATTTATTTCTTTACTATAGGTAAGGGGACACTTGTTGTTTTTCCAGCAATTTACTAAAGTGTGTGTGAATGCTTTTATTTTCTGAGATATATTGGATTTTAGAGTCTTTTCCATCTTACCATTGTTTTTTTTTTTTTTCACCAAAAAGACAAATGCACAATGAGATGGGCTGATTGTCTCACTTCAGAGTCATAGAGAGATGCTGGGCCTACTGCCCATTCTTTGTTCAGCCCAGAGTGACTCTAGATGATAGGTCACATATGACTGTGGTTTGCTGACAATAATTCTCAGCCTTGACTTCAGAATACCCATCTCTTTTCAACAAGACCACTACTTTTGATTGATAACTCCACTTTTGTTCTTAGGGACCCAAACTTAAAGATAACTTTTCTTCTAGACAACATAAAATGTATTGATTACATTATATTTTGAATGTCTAGATGATTAAATTTAATCCAATGAAATAAAATATTGCCGTCCTTCCTATATCAAAATATAAAAAGTAAAGACTTAATAGCTATTTATGGTCATAATGCTAAATTTATTGAAGGACCCTGGGTTCTAGGGATTGACCCAGGCATTCAGTTCAGGTATTCAGCAGAGCACCTCTCCATGAGAACAAGGAACAAAAAGTCTAAAAGTCTGTCCCAGGAAACAGAGTGACCCAGCCCAGATAGCCATAATCAACTCAGATAAGACATAACAGTCTGGTCGAACCTGTGATTAAAATACCAGAAGTTCCAAGCAGAATAGCTGTGACTAACATCCGGTTGTAAAAGCCCCCTGACCAGCTGGTCTTAAAGCTACCCCATGACCACTGTGAGCAACCTTACGATTATAGTGTGACCTTTAAAATGACCAATCATGTGTTGTCCCTGTTGCTATGGTGATTTTATGGTTTTTATCCTTTAAAAGAGATATGTGATTGCCCCTCCCTTGCTACTCCCTTGCTTCCTGAGGCAGGGAGGTAGCCCTTCTGCAGACATAATAAACCTCATGTTATTTTACATCAACGGCCTGCTGTCTGGGTTCTTGGGGTCCCCCTTCCCGAAGATAATACCCTTAGTCTGGGGGGGTCTATCATTTATAAGACAGACTATTAAAAATTTGGATAAGGCAAGTGAACTATTAATGGATTTTCTCTGAATTCTTGAGTTTAAATGATTTCATTTGAGTTTTTATCTGTGCCTATAGATTTGGGTTCTGTTCGAGAAGAAAGTTCTGAACTCAAGAATGTAGCCCAATAGCCAGAGAATGTCTAAGTATCCAGCAAATGGACTCAGCTCAAATGTCTAAACTGTTGGACCAGTCCATTTGGGTAAATGAATGGAATAGTGGAGAACAGAGGGATGGGTAAAGGGAGGCTGCTTAAATATGTTGAAAAGATGTACAGCTTAGTCATGAACGTTTTTATTTGTAGAACGTAGTGGCAATTCAGCTGCCAGTAAATGTGAAAATCTTCAGTAAGACAGGGTCTTGCTGGCAGCTGTGTGGTACCTTCTGAATTATAAGATTTATTTACCAGAGTACTAGATTTAGAAGATTTGAAATATTTGCAAGATGCAGGGACATCATGCTTAATATCCTGTTTGGGAGTATTGAAAATAGGATTGTTGTCACATAAACATACCTAGTCACCAAATGTCCTAGTCGGGTTTTGGTTGCTGTTACAAAATTACCTGAGGAAACCAATGACTAAGAAAGCAGTTGTAGTTGATGGCTGGTTGATCCTGTTGCTTTGGACTTATGGTAAGGCAGCAGAGCACTACGTACACACTTCCCACAACTCATTGGGAGTGTGGGGTAAGCAAGAAGAGAGGAAAAGATGGAGTTTCATCTGTAAAAGCAGGTCATCATTGCTTTTCATTATTACCTTTACACGGTACTCCTATGGTACGGCAGCAGAACACCGCTTACCACTTCCCATACATACACAATACAAACATGCTAATCATCAGGCAGGTACCTAGTACATATTGATGAAGGACTGCATGCAATCCTAGAAGAGAAGAGCTGACTAGAGCTAACAGATGGGGCTAGGAATAGGGGAGGAAGTTGAGGAATGTAACCCATTTAAATTTTTAATGACTCAGACATTCTAGAAACAAGATACATGTTCTGTAACTATTTTTTCAGGACTGTATGGCATAGACATACATGCAAAAGTAGGTACTTTGTAAATTGAAAACTCATGTTATGACTATGAGATTTGTTACTCCAAAAAGATGTTAAAAGGGATCTTATAAAGTTCCCAGAATCACTTAGAAGATTTAAGACAAGAGGATTATTTCAAATTCAGATACTGCCTGGGCCACAGAGTGTAATGCTGTCTCAAATAAGCAGAGAAGATGTACAACTGATATTAAATGTGGATGGTAAAACAAAACTTAGGATTCAAGGTTGTGATGTTTAATGCACATTTGGTCTTGAGCACAAACTATTATAGGCAGAAAATACCAACCTAAACCTTTACAGAATTTACACATTTTCCTAGTATTGCTGTGAAAAGCGGGGAAAGAACTAAAATTGAGTTTAAGGAGATACTCCTGACTTCCTAGTTGTGCAGAGTATGCAAAGGTCAATGAAAAGCAAAAAAAAAAAAAAACCCTCAATTTTTTTATTTTACTTTATTTTATTTTTTATTATTATGAATGAAGTCATATTTTTTATCCATGTATCCCCTTGTTTAAACTCCCTTTCCCCTCCTGCCCCTCCCAGTCATTCTCTCTTCTCCCCATCACTTTATCTTCTCCCCAGCAAGGGCAGGAGGTCCCAAGGTCCCAATGTATCTTAGTTCAGCATCCACTCCGGGCAGATCCCCTTTCCTTACCCCAACATCAAACAGGGTCAGGTGTACCTCTGGAGGGAGTGGGCTCCAAGGTGCTGGTCCAAGGTGTTTCAGATCCCAAGCTGTTCAGTGGTTGTAGTTTGCAGCTTCGGTTTGCTTTGCTTTTTGTTTAAAGTCCAATAATAAGTGAGTACATCCCCTGCTTATCTTTCTGGGTTTGTGATGCTTCCCTCAGGAGGATACTCTCCAAATCCATCCATTTGCCTGAAAATTTTAGGTTTATCATCTTTTCTTACTGCTCCTTTGATTTGGAAATTATGATTCTGTGTTTTGTTTCTCATTCTAAACATTTGTAAAAATCAATGCTGTAAAGATCTCTAACACAAACAGTATGAGCAAATTTCATTTCATAAAAATCTTTTGTAAGATTTTATATTCTGTATAATATGTACTTTTCAAGTCATTGGATCACCTGTAGCTAGACTTACAGGTGCTACCTGAAGGGGTGATGGAAACTGAACTGAGCTCCTCAGAAAGAGCAGCATTCTTAATCACAGAACCATCTATCCAGTCCTGCCATCTTGAGTTAACTGTTTCTCACTCTTTCTAATTCTTGGCAAAATTAATACAATGTATTAGAATCATATTACCCCTCCTCTATATGCTCCTCCAAGGTTCAACTCCTCTTTCTCTCTCCATTTAACTTTATGCCTTCTATTATTTCTTTTTGAAGTCATCAGTCCAATTTGTGCGGCTTGTATAGTTCTGGGTGTATTACCATCTACCAGAGCATGGTTGATCTACCAGGGCCCACACTTCTCTCAGCAACTGTCAATTGCAATTGCTCATCAGCTAGAAGTGGGGCTTGTGTCTGCCCCCCTTCTCCATGCTGTGTATTTATCTGGCTTGAGCTTGCACAGGTCTTGTGCGAGCTCTCAAAACTGCTGTGGGTTCATCACATGTGCAACTGCCCCACTATGCCCAGAGTCATTTTTGATTAAAGTTATAAAACTTAAGTAATATACCACACTTGTACAGTCATTTAATTTAAAAAGAATTCTAGGAGTTGTGTGATAGTCTCCCACCTCACTCTTCCCCTTAGTGAAATGACTTAATATGTGGTCATATGTGTTTCATGAAAAATTTACAGTCTTTTGAACTAAGCTACAACTTTCTTTAGAGCCCCATAGCTCAGCGCTCCCTGGCTGAGTGTGGTGTTGGCCTCAGCAGGATTTCACCTGAGAACACTAACTTCCACCCAGTCTTGATACTGTTCCGTGAGATTATCTGGTAGTAAACTGAATCATACACTTAAACCCAGGTGGTTTTAATTCCTCAAAATTGAGATCTGATTCACTAGTTCCCAAATATCTGGGTAGGAATCAGCACTGTCTCTGACCACAGAAAAGAAGGAAATGCATTTTTTACCATGCTATTTCTTCTCCTTCAAATAGAAGACATTTCCAGTCAGTTAAGATACTAATTACTCTTACATATGAGGTGAAATTATTATTTAATATTGGAAGCTAATAGGTTGTAGGTTTTTAAGAATATTTTACTTAACAGTTAGAATTATTGACAATCTTACTCATCAGTTTTATTAATAAATCTTTACACAATGAAATTAAAAAGAGTTTTATAGTAAACTCATTACCCTGCAAGAAGCAGGAAATGGTCATCTCTACTTTGTCTGTTGTTACCACCACCCATCCTGCCCTAGGGATTTTATTTGTTTAAAATACAAATTTATCTTATATTTTATCCTTAAATATTTTAGCATTTATCATGGTTTCTCCTGATCCCACACAAAGAAAAATAAAAACATATTGTAGGAGACATTCTCTTCAGTAATTATAAAAATTAACTTAAAATCAAAATGAATAAGATATATAAAATGAAAAAAATGTTTATAAAGGATATGAACATAAATATTTATAACTTAAAATTAGGTAATACTTTTCTAGACAATAAATCAGAAAGTTAAGTATACAAAGAATATAGATTTTTATCAAAATTGAAAGATTTATGCATTGAGGGAAACTATCAAGAATATGAAAAGATATTCCTAGAATGTATGCAAGTATTTGGGAATGATATAGCTCATAAAGATAAAATATCCAGAATTTGGAAAAAAACTATCAAAATTCTATAATAAAATCTAATTCAGTTTAAACTTGGCCGAAATATTTGAGTAGACATCATTTCAAATAATATATAAAACCGTCAATAATATCAATTATTAGAGAAAAGCAGATTAAAATTTGATGGAATATATCTTCACAGCTGTTATGATGGCTATGATCAAAAGATAATAGGTGGAGGGGATAACTCAGTAGTAGAATGTTTGCTTAATATACACATGATGCCTTGCTTGATTCCTAATGCCAAGTGCTTGCAAGGGTGAGAGAAACATGAAAAATAATACATTATGGGAGAGATTTGAAATGATGCATTCATCCACTTTGAAAACTGTTTGAGGGACTGGAAAGTAGGCTCAGTGGTTTTTTTTTTATGGTGTTTTTTTTAAATTATGAATAAAGTCATATTTTTATCCATGTATCCCCTTGTTCAAACTCCTTTCCCCCTCCTGCCCCTCCCAGTTACTCAATCTTCTCTCCATCACTTTATCTCCTCCCCAGCAAGGGCAGGAGGTTCCAAAGTGGCTTAGTTCAGCATCCACTGCAGGCAGATCTGCTTTCCTCACTCCAACATCAAGAATGGGTCAGGTGTTCCTCTGGAGGGAATGGGCTCCAAGGTGCAAGTCCAAGGTGTTTCAGATCCTGAGTTGTCCAGTGGTTGTGGTCTGCAGCTTGGACATGCTTTGCTTTTATATTTTTAAAGTCCACTAATAAGTGAGTACCTCCCTTGCTTATCTTTCTGGGCTCGTGATACCTTGCTCAGAAGGATATTCTTCAAATCTATCCATTTGCCTGCAAAATATAGGTACAGTGACAGACGAAAAAAGCACAGTAGGTCACAGCTAATGCTGTGCCACTGATGCACTCTGGCCACTACAAATTTCTGCTAAGCAACCCTGCTAGACTCAAACCAGAAGTTGGTTTGTGTGTGTGTGTGTGTGTGTGTGTGTGTGCGTGTGTGTGTGTTTGTGTGTGTATTTTAAATCACTTTATACACATATCATCTTTCAATGAAGTGAGAATGTTTTTGACTAAAGTCTGCTAATGAGTGAGTACATCCTCTGCTTAACCTTCTTCTAGGTTTGTGAGACCTCGCTCAGGAGGATATTCTACAATTCATTCCATTTGCGTGTAAATTTTAGGATATCATTTTTCTTACTGCTGAATAGTACTCCATTGTGTAGATGTACCAGAGCTTGTTAATCCATTCTTCAGTCGAGGGGCATCTAGGTTGTTTCCAGGTTTTTGCTATTATGAATAATGCTGCTATGAACATAGTTGAGCTAATGCCTTTGGTGTGTGAATGTGCATCTTTAGTGTATATGCCCAATAGTAGTATTGCTTGATCCTTGGGGAGATTGATTCCCAGTTTTCTGAGAAACTGCCATACTGCATTCAGAGTGGCTGAATAAGCTTACACTCCCACCAACAATGGAGAAGTGTTCCCCTTGCTCCACAACCTCTCCAGCATAGGCTGCCACCTGTGTCTTTTATCTTCTCCAATCTGACAGGTGTAAGGTAATATCTCAAAGTTGATTTGATTTGCATTTCTCTGATGGCTAAAGATGTTGAGCATTTTTTCAAGTGTCTTTCAGCCATTCTTCTGCTAAGAATTCCCTTTAGTTCTGAACCCCATTTTTTGATTGGGTTATTTAGGGTTTTGCTCTAGTTTCTTGAGTTCTCTATATATTTTAGAGATCAGTCCTCTGTCACTTGTAGGGTTGGTGAAAATCTTTTCCCATTCTGTAGGCTGTCATTTTGTCTTATTGACTGTGTGTTTGGCTTTACAGAAGCTTCTCAGTTTCAGGATGTCACAATGTTATATTTAGGAAGTGGTCACTTGTGCCAATTGGTTGGAGGGTATTTCAAACTTTCTTTTCTATCAAGTTCAGTGGGGCTGGGTTTATGTTGAGGTCTTTGATTCACTTGTATTTGAGTTTTATGCGAGGTGATAGGTTTGGATCTATTTGCAGTTTTCTACACATTACCAACCAACTATGCCAACCCCATTTGTTAAAGATGCTATCTTGTTTTCATAGAATATTTTGGGCTTTTTTGTCAAAGATCAGGTGTTCATAGGTTTTTGGGTTCATGTCAGGATCTTTAGTTCAATTCCATTGATCCACAAGTCTCTTTTTATGCCAGTAAAAGCCTCTTGTAATTACTGTAGCTCTATAGTATAACTTGAGGTCAAGGATGATGAGGTTCTTTCGTTAAGCAAAATAGTTTTGGCAATCCTGGCTTTCCTGCTATTCCAGATAAAATTTAGTATTGTTCTTTCAAGGTCTGTAAAAAATTGTGTTGGGATTTTGATGGGCAGTGCATTGAATCTGTAGGTTGCTTTTGGTAGAATTACCATTTTTACTATGTTGTTCCTACCTGTCCAGGAACATGGGAGAGCTTTCTATTTTCTGATATCCACTTCAATTTCTTTCTTCAGTGATTTAAAGTTTTTGTCAAGTAGATCTGTTACTTCTTTGGCTATAGTTACAACTAGGTATTTAATGCTATTTGCAGCTATTATAAAGGATGATTTTCCCTTATTTCTTTTTCATCCCATTTATCTTTAGTGTATAGGAGGGCTACTGATTTCTTTGAGTTAATCTTGTATCTTGCTACATTGTGAAGGTGTTTTTCAGCTGTAGAAGGTCCCTGGTAGAATTTTGTGGAACACATATTTGTATAATCATATCACCTGAAAATATAGTTTCACTTCTTCATTTCCAATTTGTATCCCCATAATCTTTTTTTGTTCTCTTATTGCTTTAGCTAAGGCTTTGAGAACTATATTGAATAGATAGGAGGAGAGAGGACATCCCTGTCTAGTTCCTGATTTTAGTGGGATTGCTTTGAGTTTTTCTCCATTTAGTTTGATATTAGCTGTCAGCTTCTTGTAAATTGCCTTCATTTTATTAAGATATTTTTCCTGTGTTCCTGATCTCTCCAGGATTTTATCATAAAGGAGGGTTGGATATTGTCAAATGCTTTTTCAGCTTCTAAGGATATGATCATATGGTTTTGTTCCTTTAGTTTGTTTATCTAATGGATGACATTTATGGTTTTTCTTATGTTGATCCATGTCTGCATTTCACCTTCTTTGTTGTGTCTTTGAGTGCTTTGGGTATTAGAGTAATTGTGGCTTCATAAAAGGAATTTGGCAATATTCCTTCAGCTTCTACTGTGTGAAACAGTTTGAGGAGTATTGGTAATAGCTCATCTTTGAATGTCTGGTAGAACTCTGCACTGAAACTATCTGGACCTGGGCTTTTTTTACTTGGGAGGCTTTTAATGACAACTTCAATTTTCTTTAGGGTTATAGGTCTGTTTAGGTATTTAATCTGATCTTCATTTAATTTTGGTAAATGGCAACTGTTGAGAAAGCTGACCATTTCTTCTAGGTTTTCCATTTTTGTGGAGTATAGTTTTTTAAAGTATGACCTGAAAATTCTCTGAATTTCCTGGGGGGGGGTCTGTTGTTATGTCCCCCTTTTCATTTTTGATTTTGTTGATTTGGATACTCTCTGTTTTTTGATTAGTTTGGCTAAGGACTTATCTATCTTGTTGACTTTCTCAAAGAACAAACTCTTAGATTCATTGATTCTTTGTATTGTTCTTTTTGTTTCAATTGTATTGATGTCAGCTCGAAGTTTGATTATTTTTTGCCATCTATTCCTTCTAGGTGAGTTTGCTTGTAATTGTTCTAAGGTTTTCATCTGTACTGTTAGTTCTCTAGTGTGGGATTTTTCTAGGTTTTTCATATAGGCATCTAGTGGTATGAATTTTCCTCTTAAAACTGCTTTAATTGTGTTCCATATGTTTGAGTATGTTGTGGATTTCTTTCTTAATTTCTTCCTTGACCCAGAAGTGATTCAGTTGAGTGATGTTTAGTTTCCATGGGTTGGTAGGCTTTCTGTGGTTTTTGATGTTGTTGAACTCTAACTTTAGACCATGGTGGTCTGATATGATAAAAGAGATTATTTCCATTTTTGGTATCTATTAATATTGCTTTATGACCAATTGTGTGGTCATTTTTAAAGAAAGTTCCATTTGGTGCTGTGAATGTATATTCCTTTGTGTTTGGGTAGAAGCTTTTGTAGATATCTATTAAATCTATTTGCATCATAACCTCTGTTAGCTCTGTTATTTCTATGTTTAGTCTCTGTCTGGTTGACCTATCTAAGGGTGAAAGTGGGGTATTGAAGTCTCCCGCTATTAGGGTGTGAGACAATGTGGGATGTGAGCTTTAGTAGTGTTTCTTTTACCTACGTAGGTGCCCTTATATTTGGGGAATAATATTCAGGATTGACATCCATCCTGCTCAATTTTTCCTGAGATGAATAAGTAATGTTCATCCTGGTCTCTTTTAATTGATTTTAGTTTGAAGTCTACATTGTTAGATATTAGGATCGCATCACCATTTTGTTTCTTGGGGCCATTTGATTGGAAAATTTTTTTTTCCCGACTCTTTATTCTGAGCCTGCCTGTCTTTGGGTATGATGTGTGTTTTTTTGTATGCAGCAAAAGGATGGTTTCTGTTTTTGTATCCATCATGTTAGGTTTGTCTTTTTATAGATGAATTGAATCCATTCCTATTAAGGGATATTAGTTAACAGTAAATAACAATCAGTGGTTTATTTTATTTTATTTTTTCCTGTGTGATGGAAGGTTGAGGGAACTGAGAACGTCAAGAGGAAAGTCAGCCAAGTTTCAATGTGCTTTATACAAATCCCATGTGCAGGGTGACAGGCTCGGATCTATTTGCATTTTTCTACACACTTCCTTCCAGTTATGCCAACACCATTTGTTAAATATACTATCTTTTTTCCATTGAATGTTTTGGGCCTCTTTGTCAAAACCCTGCACAAAACTCAAATCCAAGTGGATCAAAGACCTCAACTTAACCCCAACCACTTTGAACTTGATAGAAAAGAAAGTGGGAAATACACTTCTACAAATTGGCACAGGCCACCACTTCCTAAATATAACACCAGTGGCACAGACACTAAGAACAACAATCAATAAGTGGGATCTTCTGAATCTGGGAAGCTTCTGCAAAGCCAAGGACACTGTCAATAGGACAAAACGCCAGCCTACAGAATGGGAAAATATTTTCACCAACCCTACAAGTGATAGAGGACTGATCTCTAAGATATATAAAGAGCTCAAGAATTTAGATCCCAAAACCTTGAATAACCCTATCAAAAAATGGGGTTCAGATCTAAAAAGGGAATTCTCAG
>PVIH01015174.1:0-37227 GCA_004025045.1 Sigmodon hispidus
CTTCTTTTCTTCCCCCCTCCCTGTTGTTGTTGCCAATTCTACCAAGGTCACATCCCAGACAAGAAGCTTTTGTAGGTCTTATGTATTTCACATATATAGAAACTGAGCCCCAAAGCCCAAGGCCACACACAGAGCATCCTGGGTATTTGCTCATTGGTGAGTGTCCTGGGAAATGGTGTCTCTGGCCACACAGTCTGGTGCACTGGCTTCACCTCTCATGCTCAGTTTTTAGAACCCTATCCTATATGGGGTAGACAAATGGCAGAGGGTATGACAGGAAAACAGCTCTTGTAGTGCTTGGCTGTGCTGGGTCTGATGCCCCTCATTCCAGAGATACCGGCACTAATAATCTGTGTGACGTTGGGCCTCTGTAGGTGTTGGGCAGGACAAGTTCATAACATACAGCAAAGGGCTGGCTGTCTAGTAAGCAGGAAACTGCTGGTGACATGTAATGGTTCATGGTACTCTAGCTGGAATAATGTCAGTGTCTGAGGTAAGTCCTAAGATTTTCATTTCTGCCAGGAAGCCCCCTTAGATACATACACAGCTTCCCACAGTATGTAGCAAGGCAGTTTGGGTTTCTTTTGGCAACTGATTTCTAAGGCTCAAGATGGGAAGACACTCCCAAGTGAGGGGTCTGTGGTTCAGAGTGTTTATATGCATGCAGGTGGTGCCTAATCAATGTTGGTGGAAGAGAAAGCTAGCTCTGTGCCATTGGTATACTGGATGGCATACTGGACTAGGCATCGGTATGAATCTCACAGAGACTCATCCAGAGCAGGACAAGAATGACAAACAGGAAAAGGTTCCTGAGGTGGAGTGAAGCGCCCCCCACCCCCACCCCCATTACCCCAGAGCAGGACAGGGGCAGCCAACAAGAACAGAGACTTCTTTCTGGCTGGAGGCACCTTTTGTTCTGACTACAGATAGAGAATAAGAACCAGGCTTCTGAGCCTTTAAAGCTGGGAGGTTTGATTTTGTTTTCCTCACTACAGCATCCTCCCTGGATTGATCTCAAAACCCCTCAGGACCACAGCAGGGTCCAAAGGAAGCCAGAATGGCCTTTGGATAGGATGTGGACAGGCCATCTCCTCTAAGGAGTGTTGTTGGTTTTGCTGCTGTCTTCCCTCCAGCCCTCCTAGCAGTGGCTGGACCACAAGCCTCAAGCCTCTGGGGGTGGAAACAGTTCTGGGCTTTGGGAGACTAACCTGAAGGCAGCCCCTCCCCATCTGAGACCCGTGTGGGAGCTTTGCAGCAGAACCTGTGTGTCTGTAGCCCATTGTGGGGGCGGAGGATGGAGTGAGCCAGCTGCAGGGCTTGTCTTCTGAGAGCACAGAGGATGACAGTACCCCACATGTGCGTGGGGCTGGTACTTTTCCAAGGGCTTTTAAATGCATTATCTTGTTGGAGGCTCATTTGAGGCAAGGACTCAGAGCAGACTGGAAAACAAGTCATTTACTGAGTCCTGAATGGAGAGGAAGCTGAATGCAGCATGTATTTTTGCTGAATCTCAAACCTAAACAACCTTTTGTTAAAGGACAAACAAATAAACAAAAATGCTGAACGCTAATTCGCCAGGGAACACAGTCTGAACTGGAGCTCCAGGCAGAAAATCACAGTAGCAAATTCAACAGGCATTTACTGGGCAGGAGGGGCCTGCTGGGATCACAGACCAGCTCCTGAGTAAAAGCTTTTGGGGGCACAACAACATGTCCTTGCAGGCAGGGCACAACCTTCCCGGAAGCCCTCCAGCCGGGAACTGAGGGAGATGCTGGCAGGAGATGCTTTCGGTGTGAGCTCTGAGCAGAGAAGGGGGCAGGTTGGGTGGCATAGAGGGTTGTGCCTGAACAGGATGTCCTCTTGGGAAGGATTTGGAAGAAAAGGTTTAGGGACAGGTATCTGGTGTTACCAGCCTCTAATGGAATCACAATGAGATTGGGTAGCAGTCCCCTGATTATCCATTGTTCCCATGGCTCCCAACATCCCCTATAGAAATAACTTCCAGTTGGTTCACTTCTTCTAAAAAATATTTTGTATGTTTTTGTGTGTGCGGTGCATATATGTGTATGGACTCATGTGTGTGCGCCTGTGCACGTGTGTATGAGGTGGTGGTGGTGATATGTAGGTACTTGCGTGTGCTTATCTACAGAAGCCAAAGATTGACATTCAGTATCCCTCCCTCACTTCTTGTCTACTTGAATTTGTTAGACCTGAATTTGTTTCCCATTGATTTCCCAGACAGGCTGACCAGCAAGTTCCAGGGATCTTCATGTCTATATCCCTCAGAGCTGAGAGTGAAGACACACACTGTTCCTGGCTTCCCCCTGGTGCCATGCATCTAACTCGGGGCCTCATGCTTGCCTGGCAAACATTTTACTGGCTGAGCCATCTCTCCAGCCCGTCTCTTCCATCTCAACTGGCCTCAGAGGCTACCTTAGGGGCAGGTGAGCACAGATGACTCTGAAAACATTCATCATGTCTTGTAAGGAGTCACTTTGGGTAGCAGCAGGTCATCTGCAAAGACACTGGATCTGGCCCTGACTTTGTCTTGTTTCCTTTTTACAGTTTGGCTCTAGCCTTGAATGATCTGTCCTCTGGAGATACTGTGCTGTAGGTCTGACACTCAGTGCAGGCACGGATGGAGGTGGTCCTATGGAGGGTGGTGGCATAATGACGGTGATAGTTTCCATTGTAAACTCAACATAATCTAGCGTTATCTAGGAAGAATCTCCATGAGGGATTCTCTACACCCTCAGGAACTGTCTTACGTTGAGTGATTTGGGAAGGCACCGCCTCCTGTGGGTGGCACCACTCCTTAAGCAGGGTACCCTGAACTGGGAAGAGTTGAGTCATCTAGCTGAGTGCAAGCATACAGCATCCATTTCTCTGCTCTTGACTGTGGATGTTGTGTGACCAGCTGCCCCAAGCTCCTACTGACATGACTTTCCACAGTGATGGACTGTAGCCAGGAATGCCAAGCTAAACTAACCCATTTTTCTCCTAAGCTGCTCATTCTCATCAGTTTGGCACTAACTTTACTGGTAGATTAGCATGCTTAATGCTGGTGTGGTGGGCCTGATGGACAGGATCGAGTCTTGGATATCTCAGCTATCTCTGCTTCCCAGTGGCCATGAGGCGAGCAGCCTTCATAGCTCTCAGTCCCACCAGCTGTCTTGTAGCTGTTACAAATCAAAGAAGTGAGACAAACCTTACCCTGAAACCAGACACCAAAATGTCTTCTCCTCTTTTCTATTGACTTCCTCAGATATTCTGTCATAGTTATGGAAAACTGACTACAGCCCTTTCCTGGCATAGAGAGAACTGATTTTGGGGTTATGATTCAGAATCTTATGATTCTGAAACGTGAGTGGGGGTATCTTCACGGCTGCTGACTACACCCTTTCCACATAGCTCCTCCCTCAGTCTATAGCATGGCGGTTGTCTGGCTGTCTCCTGCAAGGCAATGGTCCAGATGAGGTGCTGAGGTCTATAGCTCTGAGGACAAACCAGACACTGAGTGACTTGGGGCACAGAGTGTCCAGGGAAGAGAAACTTGTCCAGGAGCTTAGGTAAGGCACCCCTAGCCATAAAATCCATGGCTCCCAGCCCCCACCAAGCTTCTAAACACCTTCAGGCCACTTACACTGCTCCCTAAAAGGCCTAAGGTATGTGTCTCCAGTTCCCATAGGTCATGGCTGTCTAAGGCTTCCTAAGTTAATGCAGAGGGAAGTCTTTCTTACATGCTCTCCAAGTCCAGGAGAAGCTGGTCAGCTTCCAGCATGGAAGCCAAAGGCTCTTCTCCCTCCTCCAGCATATCAGACTCCACTGTGATGATACTGATAACCACAGACTAGCTCACTCAGAACACTTCTTCCATGGTCCTCAGAGGCGGATCACCCCACTTTCCCACAATTCACGATGCTCTGCCTAGGAGATGTTGCCACCAAGGGTAGGCTGTGTCTTCCCATATTTAACTTAATGAAGACAATTCCCCAAAGACATGCCTTTAGGCCAGTACAGTATAGACAGTCCCTCACTGAGTTGCGTTTCCAGGCTATTCTGGGTTGTGTCAAGCTGGCAAAGCAACTGTCTGTCATCTTCATGATGACAGTGATGGTCTGGCTGGCTCTGCACATCTTCCTCATCCACACCGGGAGCCACATTTTTTCTTTGTATCCTCTAGAGCCCAGGCTGATGTGACTCCAGGAGTGTCTGTTTGCCCTGACAGTTATCTTTCTTCCTACTGCTGGGCTTGTAGCAGAGCCTGGGGAAGCAACTGTACCCTTAGACCTTTGGCCCTGGGGAACACAGAGACTTTGGCTCACCCTTGAAAGCCCCAACACTGGGCATGCCATCCAGGCTGAGCCTGCAGCTGGTCCCCAGCTGGGTCTCTAGCCCTGTATTGCCTTTGTGCCCACACAAGGGAGACTCAGTTCCCCTGATGCTCTATGACCCTGCTTCCTGTGCACAGCTCCCTGACATGGGGTAGGGGCAGTGATTGTGCCAGCTGCCCCAGAGAAGGAGCCAAACCACCTCGGTGACCCCTACCTCCTCCGGGCGTCTCTGGGGGAAGCTGGCGAGATCTGCCTACTGCAAGCAATTAAGTGAGCTAATGACCCACGAAGGCCTCTCCTGTGCACAAGCCCACAGCTTTCCACTCACTGGCCAGTGCCCACAATGACTAGTGACTGTCAAGCAAGGTTTCTCATACAGGACTGGGACCTAGGAACTGGCTTTTGACTTTTTGGGTCCACTTGGGGCTATGTATACAGTAGGTAGTTAATAAAGATTTGCATAGCATCAGACCTAGAAACAAACACCTTCTTTCCAAGGCAGTAGAGTCCTGGAGTCTTAGGATGCTTAGGCTGAGGTTGACAGAAGTCACAGAACATTTCAGGGCATGGATTCTGCAAACTTGCAGCCAGGCCCTTGCCTCATCAACCTTCAGAGAAAGTGAAGGAATCGTCATCCCTACTCCCTGGGGTCTAGCCCTGATTTCCTCTCAGGCAGTAACACTGGGATGTACTATGTTAGAAGACAAAAGGAAACAGGTGGTTTTCGTCTAATCTGGAGAGACTTATCCCTAGAAACCACAAGGCCTGCCAGGTGTGGTGTAGACTCCGAACTGCCTGGGCTCCTGGGACTCACAAGTGGTTTTCAAAACAGGCCATTTGTGGCCTAGGGATTCTCTGGTAGGAACTGGGGAGATTCAATTCAGAGCTAAGGAAAGCCATGTCCACCCCAATATGAACAGGCCTCCTCAGAAGCCATCCCTCAGTGTGTGGAGACACTCTCAGAAAACCAAGAGTTGGCCAACAGGCCTAGGCCTGGGGGCTGCTGTCCTTTGCCCTGGACTCCAGGGCTCTGGGCTGCAAAACCAGTTCAGCTAGCCATCAGAAGACCAGATAAGAGTCTGATGGCTGCTGCTGGAGAATTCTCACCTCAGCCTTTGACAGGCTCTGGACGGGTTATCAGACAGAGCAGTCAGGAAGAACATGAGCAGAGGCAAGTGTATGTTGTGTGGCCATGTTTAATTGAATTTCAAGTGAATTGGAGGGGACTGTGAGGTTCTTCCTGCTTCACAGAATGGGGTCTCTAACAGCCAATCTTATCTACCAAAGTATGGGCTGGTTGGACACCCCAGTGAGCCCCACCTGGAGTAAGGGCCTGGATTAGGAAGTACACTCACCACAGAGGTGACCTGAGGTGGTTCTAAAGACCAGGTGGGGGACAAGACAGTTAGAAGCTGTCTTCTAAGAGAAATGGCCACTCCCATCACCACAGGTTACAGAAGGAAAAGCCAAACTCATCTCTTGATCTAATCTTTCAATTGCTTTAAACCAGTCAGTGCAAAGTGAGGTAAGAAAACTGTGTCCCCAGGTGGGAAGAGGCGCTCACACAAGCCTGCGTCTCTTGGAGTCACGTCCCACATCACCATCATCCTGGGCATCCACCTCACAGTCCAGCGGGGACACCAGGTTCAGCAGAGGGTCCTCAGAGGCACGACCGAAAAGTGCCAGGAGGAAAGCCACACCAAAGCCTGTGGCTCGCTCACCCTGTGGACAGAGAAGGGGGAAATTCTAAGCCAGAGGGCACCTCTGTGCAAAAGGGCTCTTTAGGCCTCCCATAACCCTCTTCTCCACATGGAGGTCCTGGGCTGTGTCTTGGGCCCTCCTGAAGATGTCCTGACATGCCTAGTTAATAGTCACAGCTCAGAGTGGAGATGGCCTGGGCCTCTATTAAGCACAGGCTAGGCTGGCTGGGAGGGCTGCATCACAGCAGCTACTCTGCTCCCAGGGAGGGAGAGACCAGAGGTCAGGGAGACCACAGCTGGCTGGAAGCTGGGCCACAGACAGTCTGACGCACACTACAGAACCTTCCTGATGATCTCAGAAGCAGCTCTGGGCCAGAGGGTCTCTGTAGAGACAGGCCAGGAGGGAGGGAGGAGGCCAGGCTGTGAGGAAGAGAGGATGATGTGTCTAGAAGGAATGGGTGGGTGTCCTGGTCTTGAGGAGCATCCCTGAGGCACTTACTGTGTGCACTGGAGCTGCGATGTCCAGATGGACCCAGACCCCAGGCCAGTCAAATCCGATGTGAGAAGCAATGAAGAGGCCAGCACAGGAGCTGGGGCTGTTGTCTCGGTCCTGAGGACAAGAGGAGGACATTTGGTGACATCCTGTTCCACCAGTGGGAGGAGTCTGCACAGTTCTCCCTAACCCACCCTTATCTCTCAGCCATAGGCACAGAGGTAGCTGCTGACTCCGATGGCTTAAGAGGGCTCCCACCTAGACAAGGCCTCTACCTCCCCCAGGACAACGGAAGACCATAAAGAACCTGAAGGGGCGACTAAGCCAGACTCCTGTGTGGGGTCTGTTCATTGAGCATGTTCATTGAGTGTGTCCTGACCTCTGCCCTGGTCTTGTGGCGCACAGCCTCCCGGGGCACAGCTTTGCACATGCGTGCAGGCAGGCCCCACACCTACCGCCACTGAGTTCTTCATGTCAGCCACAGCAGAGGTGAACTCGCTGAAGTGCAGCTCGGGGCAGTAGACCAGGGGGTGGACCAGGTCCCCACACTTCCGGCCAGCCTTCACACAGGCTACCTCCCACTCAGCACTATTGGTGAGCACGGCAGCATGGTACTTCCCTGTGGCAATGCCCTAGACAGAGGACACAAGGGAAGCAACCATGCCATGGAGGACAAAAGAGAAACACAAAAGCAGGCAGAACCACCAAGGGGGAGGCAGGAAGGAGGGCAGAGAGAGGGACCTCAACAAGGAGGCAACTACATTCTGGTTCAACAGCATGCAGACATTCTTCCTTGCCTCCAAATGAGCTGCCCCATTCCCCTGGAAATGGGAGTTCAGAGTTATAGGGCCTCAAGGGGTGATGGGTGACACTCACCTGTGCTCCAGTCAGTGTAGCCATGTCCACGATGATGTCAGCTCCCAGGTCTTTGCAAGCATAGGACACCCCATCGGCTAGCACCAGTCTGCCCTCGGCATCTGTGTTGTTTATCTCTACAGTCCTGGGCGGGACACAGACCCTGTGTCAGGAATGCAGCTCACCAGAGTGCTGAGTGACCCTGTTTGGCACTGGAGAGCCCAGGCCCTGTAGCCCCCATCTCCACAGCATGTGCATGCCCCTGAAGGTGGGAGGCAGGACAGGCTTCTCCCACAGCCTGGTTTAAGTTCCGACTAACCTAGCCTGCCTCTGGAAGGAAGCCCACTGTCTAAACAACAGTTCCAGAGCCTTACTTTCCTGAGTACAGAAGGTGAATGTCATCAGGCCTGGTTGCCTTGGGGCCCACCGCATTCTCAGCCAAGCAGAACACAGCGTGGAGATTATCTTTGAAACCCTAAGAGGAGAAGTAGGTGAGAAGTCCCATTATAGACCAGAAGCTCTGGAAGAAGTGAGAGAGAAGGGAGAGCCAGGTACTGTGAGACCTGAAGACAGCAGGAGACAGACTGGGGCCCTCAGGAAAAGGACATGGAGCTCCGGTCTGAAGATACAATTCTGGAAATCCCTACTAGAAAGGGCAAAGCTCTCCAGAGTCCAGATCATGCAGCAGACTACACTACACAGCATATGAAAATCTTGACTTTGAGGCAATTCTCCTGCCTCGGTCTCCTGATCATCATTCTTACCCAAAACAATGGCTACCAAGGGACTGGCAGAAGACTTTAGTTCCACAGTTCTTCCATCCCCATAGCCAGAATCGGTCTTTCCATCTCTGTGTTCCTTCACAGTGATCCCTACTGTATGAATCACTGCTATGGCTGTTCATTCTGTGACTCCCATGGGAGGACAGGGGCTCTTGTATGCATGTGTGGGATGCTCCTACAGTGGGGGAAAGGGCTCTCAGCACACTTAATTCACTGGCTATACCCCTTATACCTATCAGTGAGTCACAGCAGCAGCTGGTGGAAAGACCAGAAGAACTGACCTGCTGAGCATTGCCAGCATGTCTTAGATGCTGAACCAACAAGAAGAGTGAAGGACTTCTCCAAACATGTCCAGCCATAGCTGCTTCCTTTAGAGAACCTTCGGCAAACACCCTAACCTAGACCTTACAAACAATCCCTGATAAGCTCCGAGGTCAGGGAAGTAGAGTCCAGGAAAGAGGAGGGTCAAGCAGATCCCAAAGGAGAAAAACCAGAACTCATGACCTCACCTGCTTGATGGCGGCTCTGAAGGCTCCCAGGATAGCTGCGGCACCCCCACAATCTCGCTTCATCCCTGGCATAGTGGTCTATAGTGATACAAAAGGACCAGAAGAGACGGTATGAGCCACATGAACATGCACACAGCTGGCCTCAGACTCTCAAGCTCCAGCCTGCATGACACACCAGGGCCTCGTCTTTGTCAGGGCTCTCTGAACACCCCTACAACTCATAAAACTACCACCCGAAGAGGGTGTTCTACCAAAGCAAGAGGAAGTGATGTTCAGAACTGGTGGCGATAGACTGATTCCTGTGGAGTTTTAGAGCTAGCAAGCAATAGCTAGTACGACAGGGGGAGACCAAGAAGGTACCCACCAGACAGATTCACTAAGACTAGGTTCTCCCACAGAGCCCTGGACTGCATGTCAGCTTGGGAGTCTACACTCCAGGCCTCTGCCTTCTTTTCTACCCAAACTCCATAGAAACTGAGGCTCACATGGAGTCACTCAGCAAGCAACTCAAAAGGCTTGGCCAGGCTTCCCAGTGGCAATCGGAACAGTGGTCGCTCCTCAGATAAAGGACCCTGGAGGTGATGTGTTTGCCAATAGGCCATTTTGCCTGTGTTCCCACTTACCACAGGTTCTTGTATGTACTCTGAGGAGGGGCCATGGGGTAACCCCAGGCTCATGACTATCCCATCCTCCCTGAGCAGAGGTGCAGCCAACCTGTGAGTAGCTCTGTCTTCTAGGACTTGAGTCCAACTTCAGTCAGACACAGTGTGTGTCCTTGGTCCCTCCATCTCCAGCCAGTGAAGGAGGGGCCTACACAGCGTCCCGTCCACTTGTCCCCACCCCTCCTGCCTGCAGCTCTCCCCACTTCCATCCACTCCTCCAGTGAACACCTGAAGTCACCTCCACTGGCCTTCACTTGCCTGTCACTGTAGCTTTTCTGGGGAGACGCAGATCTATGTCAGCTCTTCTCCCTGCCCACCAGTTCCTATCTGACTGTAGAGAGCACATCTTGGTCACTTCCTAGGCCATTGCCATCCACCATCAGTAGGGATATCTCCATCCTACTCTGTTCAGTTCACTGCTGTGTCTAAGCTGAAGCCCCTGCCACCAATACAAATGTCATCTTCTATCTTACATGTTTACGTTGTATAGGCTTCCAACTCAAATTGGCAAGTTTATATTTTAAATAAAAACAGGTCTTCAGAGGTAAGAATCCTGGCTTGAAATGTACGGAGTGATGTTTGGAGTCTGTATGACATGAGTCCTGAATTTTAGCTGAAGTACTTCTGGACATAAACTGTGCTGTTTTCACAGTTAAGTGAAAACAACCCATCTTGCATGACTAAAGAGAAGCCATCTTTGTGACGGAATCAGTGAGAAAGCACAGGCTTATTGAAATGAAGAAATGGGCCCACAAGGCTGGTAGCAAACCATTTCAAAATGACCCACCCAGAAAATGTCTCTGACAGCTGTTCATGGAACACGGTGTCTCTGCCCAGGTGTCACCTCCCAAGCAAAGGGCCATGCTTGCAGATAAAGCTCAGCTGCTTCCATGAGGTCTCCTGACTTCCCAGTGTCACTTCTGTCATTATAAAGGAAAAGGCTCTCAATGCTAAGGTGTCGTCTGCCCTAGTCACTTTGAAACATGCACAAAAGCCATAGCTGGTCAAAGTGTCAGAGCCCTCGTCCAGCGGAGGCTGTAGCCTGGTTGTGAACTAGGATTGACCAGGTTCCCCCTCATGCACTTAGGAAAATCGAGTCCTGGCAACTCCACTTGCAGCAGCCCCTCTATGAAGCAGTCCTGCTAAGTTTGGGAATTCTCCTGGGGCTGAAGAGATGGTTCAAGGGCTAAGAGCACTTGCAAGGGGCCCAAGCTCAGTTCCCAGCTCCTACTTGGTGTCTTGGAGCCATCCGTTGGCTTGTGTGGTGCACACACAAGCAGACAAAACATTCATACACACAAAATAAATCCTTTTTTATAAGGATTTTTATAAAGGTTTTTAAAAATCGCACCTGAGTGTGAGTCATTGTCCCTACAGCCTGATGGCACACCTGTGCTGCCTCTTCCTGGTCAGAGCACCCGGCAGCCATGAGAGTAACAGGCCCAACTAGCCACTGCCTGAGGCAGCAGTAAGAGATTGTTTCCAGATGAGGCACCAACACAGTAATAACAGGGCAAGCCTCAGTGGGACAGAACAGGGCAGCATTTACCACCACCTCTCACATGGACTCCCCAGCACAAGGGGGAACTTTGAGAAATGTATGTGTGCTACTTGACAGCCTACCCATGTTCCAGGACTTTTCTGGTGAGCTAATGGTGATATCAAGGAATGTGAGGTTTCTGGCAGCATGAAGCACACAAAAATGCACTGCTTATGCATAGTTCTGTGTGCTGACAGCCTCCAGAAGACCTACCCGTCACGTACAAGGCATACATCGCCAGCTCCAGACAGCTCACTTACTGCTCCGGGCTCCATATCAGAACAATCACTCAAAAATACCACTTGTCAAGTTTCAGTAGATAGCAAAGAATGTTCAGGGCCATGGGACATGACTCCTCTGCATGCATTCCCACGGAATCAGTGTGGCAGCGGGCTCTCAGCACGGGCTGCACAGGATCCTAACTATCCTTTGAAGTCCCCATGAAGCAGAGATTGACAGAATGTACAGTGCCACAGGTGGAACTGTTTCTCATCTGAAAATCATATTATCTTCACCATGTTTTACTATTCATGGTGTATTATTTTCAAATGGATCCCAATTTTAATTATCAATTTTAATTTCCTGCACAGGACCTATAGGCCATAACCAGCATTACCAACCAAACTCACTTGGGATCAGTACTTTGTAAGAGTGTAACAAGGTCAGGAGGAATGTCTGAGGTCTCCTAGGACCTGCCTCTCCACTGACTCCAATCTGCCACTCAACTCTTTGCAAACAGAACCCGAGAAGAGCCATGCGAGCATTACATACAGCTTGCTCCTGAGGCCCTACCTCTGTTCATGCTCCCTTTTGCTGATCTCGCTGAGTTCTATGCCCAGCCCTGGGCTGTGGAAGCAACTGCAAGTCAGGCCTGGGATTTTGTGTTAACCCTGGAGCCTCACCGTCCAGCCCCATGGCAGGTCATAGTAAGGCTCAGAAAGCACCCCTGGTTCACTCTGAACTGGGATGAAATGTTTCCAAGTGTAGAGGACAAGGGGGTTAGTTAAGAACAGCCAGTGTGTCCATCACGGTCACTGTATCAGCCACATTTGCAGGTTCGTTCGACCACAGGAGGACAAGGCTGGTATCTCATTTGGAAGCTGGCCTGGACCCCTGTGTTCCGGCAGCTTTTCGGGTACCTGGTGTCGATGGCCTCCTGAAAGCTACACAACAAAGAGGACTCTAACTGGCCTCAATCCACCAACCCTCAGCTCTCTGCAAGTCCTGGAGTATGGTGCTTGAGATATTTTGGCACACAGATTAAGTGAAGGCTTTTAAAATGGATTTCAGAGATCTGAGTACATGGCCAGCATTGCAAGTTCTAGAATGTGAACCAGAATTTTTCTTTTTCAGGAACCTCTGGTATCAATTGCCTGGGGTGACAGAAACTCCTCAGTGTTAAAGGAATGGCGTTCTGGGCTTCTGAGGAGGGACCAACAAGCAGCCCTGGATCCCACATGTATTCAATACAGATACGTGCAGCTTGGATAAAGTCAAATTCACAGCATGAGAGACCCGGACAAACGTCTTTAATGCCGTAATCCATTAGCAATTAGCAGAGACTGAGATGGAGGCTAGTTTTGTGAGTTTTTCCCTATTAAAATACATTAATGATATTTGAAGTGTTAATATGCTGCCGCTCTTTTTATTTGGACTGGAATATTTTTCTTTTCAAATTTTTCAACTGGCAAGATAATATGTGTGGAATTCAATAAAAGAGAGTGTTTGCTATTGGGGTTATTTTTAAACTTGTATTATTAGTTCCATTCCCTGAGTAGTCCTGAAAATAATTGTGTTTGATAGAAAAGGAAGGATTTTAAATAAAACAATCGCCCACTCCTGATATTGTGTGCATCAGGTACTCAAATACGCTGGTCTGAACTGCACCCCAAAACCCATCTCACCTTCCCTTTGATGCTGAGGCCTCCAGTGTCATAGACGATGCCCTTGCCCACCCAGGCAATGGTCTGTGTGGCCCCATCAGGGGTATGGCTGAGGACGGCCAGTGCAGGCGGGTGGAGGGCAGCCTTGCCAACCCCGTAGATTCCTGTGCAGGGAAAGGGAGGGTGTGAGGTGCAGACTCGCCAGTGGAGAGTGTGGGCCAGGGGCTGGTGCTAACTGGCCCACACTTCTGCAGAGCAGCCCTGGATGGCTCTCCCTTCCCCCTGCTGCTTGGGGCCAGTGCGGGATGGGGGAATGCATATCCGGTCCAACATCTAAGACAGCAAAATGTTGTCAGGCAAGAAAACTCACTGAGGGGAAAAAAATATTATATCATACCCAGGAGGAAAAAAACAAGACTACAGAGTGAGAGGATTCTTGGATGATGCTTCAAGGCCTCTCCTGCCCACTTGGGTCCCCCTACCCTGAGCTGAGCTCTGAGCCTTCCTTCTCCACCCACTCCCACGCCCTTCCCAGCACCACCTCCCTCCCTCTGCTTACATACTCCAACTTCCCAAAGAAGGAGGTGCCTGCTGGAGCACAGAGGTGCCCTGCCCAAACCCTGTCAGCCATTATGAGGGTAAAAATAGCCATCTGACAAACACCTTCTCATCAGGGAGGCAAATGATACCTCCTCAGATAAACTCTCCAACATAAAGGGCCTCTGCCTCAGTAGTCAACTGGTTAATGTGTGGGGGTTGTTATGGCTAAGACAGCTGGCCCCCAGACATACCATTCACATCCTGTAATCCCCCTTCCCTTGTGTGAGGGGGATCCTAGGGTCTTATCTGTAACAGTGCTCAGAAGCAACAGGGCCTTCTCAGACTAGGTAGACATCTTGCTTGGTCATGATTTACAAGTCTGTCCTCAGACACCTTGCTCTGAAGTAAATATTGGTTACACTGTGACTAGCAGCTCCCCGCAAGCCCCAAGGCTAGCCAGCACCCTGAAGTCTCTCCCTGGAGTCTTCACACAGCTGTGGCCAGGAGAAAGCCCAAGTCATCAGAGGGTTGTGACCAAGAGAGCTGCTTCCTGAACCCGGAGGGACTTGAACCTTTGAAGAGACTTGTTTCATAGTCACAGACAACTGTGATAGTTGTCTAAAAGCAGCTCAAGACAGCCCAGCTTTTCCTCCAGTTCCTAGGTACAGAGAGATCAGAGGTGGTGCCTTTAAGAGAGACAGGTAGTTCAGGGCAGCCCCCATTCCATGGATATCACAGTAAAAATGTTCTATATGTGGAAAACTACCCACTGAGATGCCAAAAATGACCATGAATTTGTGTATTTGAGGAACAGAAGACCCTGCCAAGCTGGCTCTGAGCAGGGGTGTGGAAGGCCAGCGGAGACTGAAAACAGAGCAAGGACGTGAGTGGGTCCATTGGTTCCCAGGATCAGCATCAGAGCACGGAAGACCGTCACTGCCTCCCCCAGGGATGCTCTGCCTTCAGGTCCCAAGCAGGATAAGATTGGGGACCTTGTACCAAATGCCACCATTGCCATCTGCCACCTGGATTCCTCCAGCCTCTCCTGGACAGGGGGAGCTGGGGGAGGGCAGCTCTACACACCTCCAAATCCTCTGGTCTTCAGCTCTTCATCCCGGATGATGGTAGGGGTGATCCCTAGCTCCTTTCCAACTTGGCTAATCTCCTGGACATATTCATGGAAAAAAACAAAAAACAACAACATGAGAACCATAAAGAACGCTTAAATCAAGGCAAGGCTGGGCTTCACGCCAAAGATCTATCCATGGCTGTGTGATAGGAAAGGAACCACCTCGGAGGCCTGTGGCTGCACCTCTCATAATTAAGCCTAGGGGGGATACTGGCCTTGTACATTTAGCTTTACTGCTGCTGGTGGTCCCAATCCTACAGATGGCCTCAGTGAGGTCTCATTCTACCCACGCCCTCAGCCAAGGATGCTGACCTTTTTGACCAAGGTAAACTCCAGAGTTTGATGGAAATGGCCATGGGATTTCTGGGCCACACAAAGTACAAACTTCAGGTTTCCTTGTCCTCTTCTTGGGGTATAGACACCCTCCCACCTCAGCTTGGCCCCTCTTTTAGCAGGAGAAGGCCACAAACCTCCAGAAAGATGTCTGTATTCATCTCATTGCATGGCGTGTCCACAATGCGGGCAGCTAGCCGCACACCTTCTGTGGTATTGGTTAAACACTAGGAAAAAAGAAAAAGTTCACCACTGGGGTCCAGGGGCAGGGTAGGAAGAAATGTTCTTTCCTCATCCAGTTCTGGAGAACAAAAGACTTCAAAAATAAAAGATTCTAGAATAATGTTTTGGGCTGCTCAGAGCCATAGAGGAAGCAGGTAACAGCAGGAGCTGTGGAGATTGCCCCAGGGTATTGAGGGGTGCTTTCCATGAGTCCCCTGGAGGCACAGAGGTCTACCGACCTGTCTTCCTTGTCATTGAACAGCTTATTGGGCACAGCTATAGAAGAATAGGACCAAGCTCTGTCTTAGGGAACTCATGAGTCTCGAGAGATCCAGGAAAAGACAGAAACCTAAGCTCACAGACCCTGCCAGACCTCTGACAGACAACTCAGAGACAACCCAATAGTGACTGAAGATGCTAGGTATAACCAGGGAAGTGTGGTCCCATGTCTGTGCAGAGCCAGCACAGACCTAGACCCCTGCCTGCCCACCATTCTCTCCATAGGCCTTTTTCCTAGCTGACCTGTGCATACCTCTACCTTCATTTAATCTCATGTACCCAAAACCTCTGAAGTCAGGGACAGCAAGCTACGTCAGTGCCTCTGTGCTGGCCGGAAGAAACAGATATTAAGGGGCTTGCGGAGGCGCAGGGCAGCAGCTTGAAGTTCATCATCACCTCCCCCGGACTTGTATGTCAGAAGGGCAGACGCAGGTCGATTCTGCCAGCCGGCCACCGCCCCCGCTGTCTGATCATCAGCAGAGCCACTGCCTGTCCCAGGTAATTAAACCTCGAAGGCTCTCAGTAGAGACCTGGGAGCTGACAGCTCAAATATGAACTGTGCTTGTGAGGCCCCTGCCACCTGTCAGCAGTCTCGGCCTGCGTGGGATGTGTTGGGCCGAGGACCAGCCTCAGGGGAGGCAGGTATGACCCTGCAGAACCTCCCTCCACAGGCACAGAGCTCCACAAAGCAATGAGTGAGAGTGAAGAGAATATAAGCCTTGGTTTCTACATGACAAGTAAAGCAACATCAATTTGTTTCTTCTGTGCGTGTTTATACGAAGTCTGTTACATGTCAACAGTGTGACAGACTCGCTCAGAAGATGGGGGCAATGCCAGCAGAGACAAGTTGAAGTCCACAGGAGCAGAGATGGGGTTCGAGGGGACACCCTGCTGAGGGAAGAGAAGGAGGAAGTACAACAGTGTCTAGGTGAACTAGCCTGGCTAGTTGAGGGACACAGGGAGTGTGCTCGGGGAGGATGGAAGCGGCCAGGGCCAGCAGTGTGTATACAGGAGCGGAGCGGGGACTAGCCCAGGTTTCCAGGCTGGGACATGGGAGAAAGCGGGCCTGCAGCTAAGAAGAGATTCCCTAGAGACAGGGACAGATGTGGCCTCGGTGGCTGTTGTCAGGTGAAATCCAAACGCAGCTGACATCTTCCAGAGTGGAGACAGTGAGGCCAGAGGGGAACAGAATGCAGAGGATGAAGTTAGGGGAACAGCGCAGGGTCAGGGGCTTGACTTCATGGAGGGCATGCTTCAAGGAGGGATGGCCATACTGTGGCCCTGAGAAACAAAGACGGGGCCAAATCAGGCTGGGCAGGTGGGCAGAGGAAGGAGGTTAAAACAAGCAAAGCACCTAGACTTTTCTAGAACACAGAAAGCTGATTCAAGATGGCAGCCGTGGAGTATTCCTTCTTCCTAATTCCTCAGGGAGACAGGAGTTTGGAGCTCAAAATGAGAGCCTTCCCGAGACCCAGGTGGAGTCACAAGCTGATTGGTGGCTGTTGGGTGAAAGTCAAGGCAGTGAGTGAGCCTGGGGACAGCTCTGTGGGAAGGCAGCCTAGGCTAGGCAGCTGCACTATCAGGCTGGGCATGGTTTCCACCCTGCACAGGTTTCCTTGAGCTTCAGTGAGACACCACACATAAAATTCCTCCCCAAACAAGTGGAAAACAGCGCAGAATCCTAACAGAATGGTACCAGGAGCCAAACAGGCACTCAACACTGTTGGAACAGAACAGGGACCAAAAACACAACCCAGCAGCATCCTGCAGGAGAGGCAGTCCACAAAAAGCACTGTAGCCCTTCTCTGGGGAAGGGAGGGATGAGCTCCTAGGAGGCAGTGTGCCCTCTAGACACCCACTTGCAAGGTGGACACTTCCACCGGGCCATTGTCTTGTCCCACCAGGAAGAACTCTACCATGACCGTCCTCTTCTCTGTACGCCGGGATGCCCCTGAGCGGTGTGTGAAGAGTGGGAAGGCCCGGGCCAGGGCACAGGCAGAGGCAAAAACCTCAGGCTGTTCACAAACCATCTGTAGTAAGAGAAAAGGAGGGTGGGGCTGAGACTACAGAAGGATGTCACCAGGACTATCTCAACACCAGCTCTACAATGGACAAACCTAGAGGTCTGTGACCCACAGGAACCTAAAGTTATGTGAGAAAAATATATGCTACCGGATGACTACTCTTTCCTAAACAGCCTGTCAAGACAGATACATATGTCCAGGCCTCGATATATCTAAGCTAGCCTGTGATTTGTCACGCAAACAGATCTGGTGTAAATCACTTCGTGGTTGAAGAGTAGAATGGGAGGTCACATGGGCCAGCATGCTCCGCTTGAGGTGGGTCACTGGCTTCCTGAGTAACCTGAAGGGCCAGCACAGTGGCACCCTTGCTCAGCACTCACCAGGATGCACCGGTGGGTTCCAGGTGGCAGGCAGGTTCGCACAAGCCTGGTGATGAAGTGGGCGGCAGAAGGGCTGTTATGCCGGCTTACCCTGGAAGGCAGGGCTGCCACTGTGGCACAGTTCAGGTAGAGGGGACAGCTGTCCGTGGGGTTGGGATTGAGCGTGGCCAGAGCTGCCTGCCAGAGCTAGATCAGAAAGGGACATCAGACAGACCGGCCTTCAAAACGTGTGTTGTGTCAGGAGATGCCCTACTGGTCATGTCTGCTTGTCTACCGCACCCCGGCCACCACCAGGCACATGTGTGTCTCTCTGGTGCCCTACCACCCTCGTGGGACTGCGCCTAGGGCTGGCTAGGCCCGTCTGGGGACTCTCTGCTTCAAACACTTGGAAGCCCGACTCCTGGGCCTTGGCCAGTTTCTAGGAAAGCGGCTCTCGAGGCCATGGGCCACGCGAAAGGCTGCCACAGGGTTTTCGGGAAGGCCAGCCCCGGTGGCACGGATGCAGGTGGCTGGGCCTGGGCAGGCCCGGCCTCGCGGAGGCTAAGGCCTTGGGACAGCCGGCCTGGCCTGGCGCGGGCCTGCGCCCAGGGAGGGCCCCGGCGGGGTGCGCGGGCGAGGCGGGGCCTGGGCTTGGCGGGCGCATGGCGGCCGCGGCCCGCTCACCTCTTCGGTGACCCGGGGCAGCAGCTTCCCGCGGACGTGGCTCCAGGGCACGCGGTGCAGGTGCTGCAGCTGGCCCAGCAACAGCAGGGGCCGGCTCTGGGGGTCCGCGTCCCCGGCGCTCGCTTGGAACTGCAACCCTACGCTCGCCATCTTCCCCCTGCGCCCCTGGCCCGGCCGCCCAGCACCCTGCCCCCCGCTCCGGCCGGGCTCGGCGCCGCCCCGGCCCGCCCGGCTTGGTGCCCCGCCTTCGCCGCCGCTGCTGCCGGGCCGCGCCGCCTTGCAGGGCCCACCCGGGGCGCGAGGGGGCGCCGGTGGAGGCGGGGCGAGGGCCGCACTGCGCCTTCCGGGCCACCGTTGGGGGCGAGTGGCGCACGAGCCACTGGAGCCGCTCCAGCTCCCATCCAGGCTTGCCTTCCAGTAGGTTCCTGGACACAATGACGCCTCCCTTGCCAGGGGCTGCCGTAGCTACTGGTCCTCCCTGTTTCGGCGTAGGCCGCTTGCTTCCTCAGCCTAACCCTTGCCAGAAAGGTCACCGTGCGGCAGTCTGAGCAAGCTGCTCCTGAAGCCTGCACTTGGTCACCTGTTGGGGAGGAAAAGTTGACAGTGTGGGGAGGTTATGGGAAGTCATTTGGCAGGAGCCAGCTGTTACCCAACACTGGCCAGGTCTTGACTGCTCCAGACACAGTGCTGGCACCCCTCAATGACCTCCAGTCTTCTATGTCACACTCAATCTGAATTTCCTCTTTTCTATCAGTTTTTACAAGTAGCAAGTTGAAATGGCTCAATGAGAAAAGGACCGAAGACCTGAGTTCTAACACTGGATCTAGAAGGAACAAACCAACGTCCATAAGTTATCCATTGACTGAGAAGCATCTACTCACATCCACAACCACATACACACACACAACTACACACACATAGAGGGAGAGGAGGGGGAGCATGCTACATAAATAAAAAATTAAGCTAGGAAAGACAGATTCATAGCATTCCATACCACTGACCCTGAAGACACCACTATGCCATCTATGGTGTCCATGCCCCTCAGGTTTGAAGGGTTCTGTGGCAACACACAGGCCAGAGCACGCTGTCTCTGAAGACAGGCATGGAAGGGCAACCACCACTAGTAGCTCACTAAGCAGAGGGAATTCCTTTGAAACTCTTGTTTTCCTGACACAGAAGTCAACGCTAATTGGATCTTATTTTTTTGAAAAAGATTTTTTACAGCAACTGAATGTTTTCACACATTTGTAAAGGGTACTAAATGTTCCTCGAAGATCTATCCTTATTTTATGGTGTTTGCAAATACAGTGTGAAGCACAAGGCACTCGGGAGGGGCCTAGACAACTTGCAGACTACCGAGAGGGAAGTGGGATCAAGCTGATCCCTGAGGGTGAAGTACTGCTTCACAGGCCAGTTCACCTTCCAGGAATGACATGGGGCGGGGTGAGTGGTAGACATCATGATACAATGGGAGTCCAGATAAGAGCAGAAATTGATGCTGTAGATGAGCAGGGAATCTACTCACTCTTCAGGTACTACAGCCATAAAGAGATCCAAAAAATATTTCAGAAGGGTTGGGGAGATGGGTTTGTGCAGAAAGTATTTACTCAGGAGGGTCCGAGCTTGAATGTCTATCACTTGTGTAAAAAGCCGGGCTGTGATCCCAGCACTGGGAGGCAGAAGCCCACAGACCCCTGGGGCTCGATGACCAGCAAGTCTTACCCAATTGGTTACTTCAGGTTTAGTGAGAGATACTGCCTCAAAAAAAAAAAAAAAAAAAAAAAAGGTGGGAAGGAGAGAGCCAACTCTGATGGGTTGCCTTGGACATCCAGGAGTACTGTGTCAAACTCAAGCATACACACAAACACAAAATATATGGATGCCTGTAAAGACAAAAATATGATCAAAAAACAAAGATGGAGATTCCCCAAAGAAAGACACCCAAAGTCAGCCTTCAGCTTCTACATGTCTACAGAGAGAGAGAGAGAGAGAGAGAGAGAGAGAGAGAGAGAGAGAGAGAGAGAAACAGAGAGACAGAGAGAGAAAAGTATTTCAGACAGTAGGGGCCAGACAACCTTTCAACAGGGAGTTAGACTACAAACAGGTTATCTGAACACTTTGAGACATCTCCCACTCCATATTTATGAATGAATGACCTCGATAAACCCCAGAGATGGATGAAATGATTCAGTTCAGCCAACATTTATTGAACACTTACTATACACAGACTGAAGGGGATTGCAATGTTTCATATGAACAAAAATTCTGGATTCCTGGTTTTATGCTACCACTGAATCAAAGAAATCCAAACCAAACAGAACACCCCACTTGGGATACCCATAGACTTCTGCAAGACAACACGTGTGAAAGATACAAGTAAGTCAGGAAAGCACTCCCCACACACAGCAGACTTTATGGACATTAACATAAATAAGACCAGGCAAGCACTTTGTTTAGATACATTGTTGATGAAGGTGTTAATCCATAGCTCAGGATAAACCTCATTTTCAAGGAAAAATTTAACCTCTACTTACTTGTTTGTTTGTTTTTAAAATGGAAGTTTAAACCAAATGGTGAGATTTATTTGTCTGTCTGTCTATCTATCTATCTATCTATCTATCTATCTATCTATCTATCTATCAATCAAATGGAAGTTTAAACCAAATGGCCGGATCTATCTATCTATCTATCTATCTATCTATCTATCTATCTATCTATCTATCTATCTATCTTTTTATAAAATGGAAGTTTAAACCAAATGACTGGATCCTGCAACCCAAGATTTTGCAACTCACAAGTTTTGATGACTTGAGACCAGTTCCACCCCCAACAGGGCATTCAGCTGCAGCTCGGAAATAGCAGAGCTTCAGAGGCTTCTGGAAGAAAGCAGAGACCAGATCTCAAGAGCTATTATGTCACATTCTGGGACACAGTTCTAAAACTTTTGTGTCTCCTAAGCCCGATCAGACTCACTAACCCACAAATTTTCTCAATGGTAGTGTATCTAACACGTGAAGGCAAGCCCCATGACTTCTGGCATCATAATTCATCCACTATAAACACATTCACATATTTATTTTGGTACTGGAGTCCCAGGGCCTCATCATGCTAGGGAAGTACTCTGCCACTGAATCACATCCCTAGATCTCTTCAGCTTTCATATTGAGATGGAGGTCTCCATATGTCACTAGGCTGGTTTTAAGCTCATCTCTAGCCAAGGATGGCTTTGAACTTGCAATCCCCCTGCCTCAGTCTCCTTAGTCCAACAGCAAACATCAAGTTTATATTGTCCTAGGCCCTGTTATCTCCAAAGAGAACACTAGTGTGTGAAAGCTGCTTTAAGGTTTCCAGACACTGAGAGGGAACTGAGGCATGAAAAGCCCTGTGGGTTGAGCTAGACCTCTGGCTTGGGTCTTGATGAGTTGAAGTTTCCTGGCAGTCTGATCCTGCTTCTAGAAGTACTTGTTCACAGGGTGCCTTGGGATGGTAAAGGACACAGTCTACTCTATCTGAACTCATGTGGCTGGACCCAGCAGGTACCTAAGATATACACTCAGACAGAGGATTGGATTGGCCCCTGTACATCAGATGGAAGTACCTCAGTTAGGACTCACATGAAATAAGATCAGGCTCATTGCTGGTTGACAGTGATCTACAATGTTAGCACAAAGAAAGTGGGGTCAGCTCTGCTCTGTCAACCTCCACTCTGTGACACTTTCCTGAAGTGACCAACCTAGAGATGAGCTCAGACCAACAAAAAACAGATGCTTATGTGAACTCCCGGAGTGATGCCTCAGGCTGTCTTGCTTCTCTGCACCATGTCCCGAGTCTCCTAAAATGAGGAAATTCTTGGTGCATTCTGTAACTGGTGGTATCAGATAGCTCACCTCTGCTCACACCAGAGTTCCCTGAAGAAAGAGGAGCTCACTGCTGTGAAAAACACATTTCTCTAGAATATGGAAAAAAAAAAAAAAAAAAAAAGACCTTCTTTGGAAAGTTGAAAAACTAGTACAATAGGACCATGTATGTTTATAGTACATACATAGTCATGTATGTATATGTGAGTATTTTTTTTCCTGCATTGTTTAAAGCAAATTGCACTCACTTATCCCTGTGAACCTCAGACTATATCTTGGGAATGAGGACACTGGTTGGACTTCATCCCAACAGCTGGTTCAGAGCCACTGGGGTGTCAACACCACCTTCTTCACTGTCCTCAGACATCCTGTAGCTTTTGCTTTAACATCCAGAATCCAAGCAAGGATCAGGCGTTCCATTTGGCTGTCAGATCTCTAGTCTTCCTGAATCCAGAATAATCCCTGCCTCTGTCCTCATAAGGCAATGTGTCATGGAAAAGGCCTTAAGTTTGCATTTGTCTGCTTCTTCACGATTAGATTTGGGTTAAAAGTGTTTGGCAAAATCTATATTATGCTTTCTAATTTTCCTCATGAGGAGGTACAGGTTCCAAGTGTCGCTTCCACTCGGTTTAAGTGGGTCTGAGGGAATCTCTTCACAGTAAGAGTTCATCTTTATAAATAATAGAATTAAATAAAAGGCAATGTCTACTTTACAAATCAAATTTTGCCATTCATAACCACCATTTCTGTCATGTATTTTTATAGTTTTTTTATATATAGGTACTCATATAGCCTAAGATGAACTTGTGTACCTGAAGTTGACTTTGAACTTGACATCCTCTTGCCTCTACCCCTCAAGTGCTAGGATTGCTGGTGTGTGCCATTATCAGCTGGGAATAAACTCAAGGCTTCATGATACTAGGCAAGCACTCTACCATCTGGGCTGCATCCCCAGTCCCTACTTCCCTCATTTAATAGATGCACAGTAGCAAAGGGCTCAGGGTTGCACTATTGGTCTCATTTTCTGAGCAGAGACAAAAAGAAACTGTGATGTTATGTTGTCAATCTGGTGTTTGGAACCCATGCACCAGAACACATTTGTTTTTATCCACTGTGAGGGGCAGAGAATATCTCCTCTACTGAGTATCTATTCAGTTTCCTAGGAAACTGAAACCCCTTCCAGGGATGGAGGGGCACATTGGGGCTGCTATGTTGTCCTGGTCTTCAGTGTGTTTAATGTCAGTGCTGACCCAACCCTAGTCCTGTACTAGGTGTAAATAATGGCCCTATGCTTTCAACCTGTAGGCTGTTATTTCCAGCCATTTCTGAGCAGTGGTTTCTTAATCATAGAAATCCAATATAAAATGAAAATGCAGAATTTCTGTCTCCAAAAGGAACAAGGCAGGGAATTAAACTAAACACAAGGCCCTAGGGCCCCAGCATCCAGCCTCTATGTCCTTAAGTGCACTCACAGGTGCCTGCCTGTCTTCAACACAGTTGTAGTTAGCAGCCCTATTGGACTGGGTCATATGTCCATCTAAAACATTCTTACAGGTCTTCTTTGGTCTGGAATTAGATGATTAGCTCACTCTGTTTCTTCTTGCCCAGTTTGTAGCCAGCCAGTTATACGGGATGCTGTGGCTCCTTTGGGTGGCATTGGGACTGAATGGTTAAGTGAGAGCACACGGGATCCCGCATAACTCCTTGCCACGGAATCCTTACTTCTGGTTCATTTGTTAGGCTAAATGGGTCAACACAGGAGACGATGGACTTGCAGGCTCCTTCCATCCTGCTCCCTCTGCAGGCTTCACCTACCTCCATGGACCAACCTCCACACACAGCACCAGGCTCCGTTCCTAACCACATACCAGCCACTTCTTTACTGGGATGCCCACTGACATGTCAGGAGTTCATTTCTGTGTGGCTTCTCCATGATAGGCACTTAGGTTCATATTTGTGTTCAGGTGGAGGCTTACTCTTTTTGCCCCTTGTTATATTTTTTTCTGAATACATGAAACATTTATACAACTCAGAAATCTTAGCTATAAAAAGGAATGCTTGAAAAGGGGCCATTCCTGTCCCTGTTTCTATTCATCCCTCACAGATCACCTCTTTACCCCCACAGGTAGCCATTTCTAGTACTTTCCAATTTATCTTGACTGCCTCTTCTTTGAGAAAAACAGAGCTACTACCTGCATCTTACACCAAAGGTACCCCAATCTTCTGCACTGTGCCTGAAAAGCACATGTCACCCCATCTCATCTCCTCGGCTATCTTCCCTCTCCATCATCAGGAGGACAAGAAAGAACATGTTAATAAACTGTACTAGCAGAACCATTTATTATCAAGCTGAACCCAGTTCTTTGGACACCAGGTCTTGGGACATCCGGAGAAGATAAGGGGCTGAGCTAGTCCCTGAATTAGCCTCCAAGCTCAAAGCAGCAATAACTCTCATGTCTCAGGAACTAAATTCCTATTTACCTCTGAACACCAGCACAATTATTTTTGTAGTTGCAAAAGTTTTTGAGGGCATATTGAAGACCTAGAGCTTTGGGACTGGGGAGGCTACAGGCAGGAAGAGGGGGTGGTTAACAGCAACCACAGTCCCACATTCCCTTAAGCAAACACAACCTGTGAACATGGAGACTTACAGAAAAGCAAAATGGGGGTGAATATTTATTCTGATCAAATCTTTTCCTGAGGAAAAACCTTCCCGGCAGAATCCTGTTAGAAGGCGGATTTCTCCAGTGTATTGAAATGACTCACCGCAACCTGCATCACATTTACTTCCCAAACACCCTTCTGTTTATTACACATCTATCTGTGCTATCCAACTCAGACCTTTCAAAAAGAATCATAAATCTGTTGCTGAGGATTTGGGCAATTGAGTGGTGTGAGGAAAGGGTGGAGGAGGCAAAGAGCAAACCTGAAATTCTTTGTTGGTGTCTGGGACAGTGAGCAATGAGAAGCAAATTCAATATTTTCTTTTCACTGAATCTGGAAGGTCTCTTATTTCAGCCTGGTTCAAAGTTATGGATGGAAAATTCTGGGTCTTTATTTAAGGCTGGTTTATAGTTATGGAGTGAACATTCTGGAAGGGCCTTTATAGAAGGCTGGTTCATAGTTATGGATCCAACGTTCTGGAAGGCCCTTCATTTCAGAATGGTTAATAGTTATAAATGGAAAGCTTTGGAAGGTCTCTTATTTCAGGCTGGCTTGGTTATGGATGGAGCTTACCGAAATGCCTTCCATTACAGTGCAGGGTAAAATGTTAGGTCTCACCCATTTGTAAAACTTGAGTGACACTCTAGCTCAAGCACAGAAAAAAGCATTCTACTCAGAGTCATGGTTTTTCCAACATCTTCATAATATAGTAACACTTAAAACATTACCCATGAGAACCCTAAAAAGGGCATTTTGAAGCCTTTCTCCCCCCCCATGCCATGTACACTCAGCAAACACACACTATAAGGTGCCATTTTGAAACCAGGATTTATCTGTTGCATTAAACTCAGCAGCACAGAAAACTAGATGGCATCGAATCTTCAAATGAGTAGCTATGTTACCTTTCCAAGGACTCTGAGGGCCATAGAAAAGCAGGTAGCCAGGTGCTGTAACCCACAGTCCTGGGGGAGAGTCTGGAATGTGAGCGGAAGGCATGATGCAGTCAGTGACTAGGTGGGGACTCACAAAGTCCGGGCCTCTGTTCTCCTGCTTTGTCTGTACTATGGACTGGGGGCTCAGGCAGCTCAGAGTTGTGCAAACAGAAAACATATGCCTCCATAAGGTAGACATGAGGGCCAGAGCTCTGTGTAAATCTAATTATTAGCATGAACCAAAGGTACCGTCACTGCTTAACTCATCCGACCTTTTAAATGGATAACCAACCTTGAGGCTTAATTGGATTTTTTAAAAAAATCAATTTCTAGCCCTCGCATAGTGTTGAAATGAAGCACCACATTCTCAGGCAATTGTACAATCAGGTCTGCCTGAGAATATTTTTTATTATTTACAACTTTAAAATGACGTTATCCATCTCCGTGAACATTTTATGCACACATATACCTTTTGTAAACAACTGAGAGCCCACATGTGCGTACACTAGTGGCGTCACCACACACTCATTCTTCTGTTCAGCAGCAGGCTGATTCATCAGCAGCAATCTCTTCGCACCAATTACACAGAAGCTGAACTGAGGATGATGGCGCACCACTGTCTGCAAATCTCTCCTAGCTGCAGCCTGGCATCATCTTTATAATAAGAAAAAACCCTTGAGGAAGCTTTTTACCAAATCACATCTTGACCATTAAATCTTTCTTGAAGAAGGTCATTTAATTTTATGGGAAGAAATGAACAATTAAAATGGAATAAGCAGAAAGGAGCGCTGGACTAGAAATTAGGAAGCAGACAATTCCAGTTCTGAGTTACACTGGCCTTCTGATTATGGCACATCCAGGCATGGGTCTCAGTTTCCCCATTTGGAAAATGGGGAGGCTCCGTGTGGGAGGATGTTCTTTGTCCCCAAAGCAGATAAAAAAACATAGATCTGATGCCCTGAGTCAGAACACTAAGTTAAAAAACAAGCATTTGATTCCCTCAGCACTTCCTAGGAAAATGAGACCAAATGATACAAACAGGGCCCTTGGCCTCTATCACATCTGTAAATGAGAAACAGTGATTACTAATGGCGGAATTTGGATGGTTAGCTTAAAGCAATTATAGAATTATAGTTGACAAACAGAAAATGCTAAACCCAGTGGCCTGCTTTAACCAAGCCTGATTTGAATGTGCGTTATCAAATGGAGCCTTGTGTAAATAGCCCATTTTTGCCAGATTATGGAATTGAAAGTGAAGGGACCACACAATTATCTCAGCATTCAGGACAGTCCCGGGAGCTCATTTGCACAATTGGACAAATGATTATTTTCTTTTGCCTCAATTGGCCAGATAATTGTGCATCAGTCTCTGCCATTTGGCTCTGTGGAATATCCCTTGATATGGTACGAAAATCCAGCATAGCCATGTTTAGCCTGTCTGAGGGTGGTATGGAACTGGGGACAAGATGCACACAGCTGGCGTTTCCCAGTCTAATTCTGAGGCCCAGATAGAAAGCACTTCTACACGAGCTGTCTACATGTCCACCGGTGCCCTCATTAGCTCGTTCGGACACCCATCAGCTTACAGGGTCTGCTTTCCTTCAGTTTCAAAACAACTAAACAAATACATCAGACACAAGGTTAAAGGTGCTGTGTGGGTGGTCAAGAGAATTCAGAGCAAACCCAGAGGTTTCAAAGGGCCGATAAACACAGAAATACACAACTGAGACCCACACTTATGGGTACTGAGCAGAGCTAAGCTCTCAAATATGCATCATATGGACCAGAGGCTGCCTTCCTAGAAGAAATTAAATCCTACTGTGTAGCCACAGCTGCTGCTGTCCCTTTTATCCACTTAAGGGAAGCCCACCATGAAAAGGCATGGTCCCCATATGGCTGAGATCGAAGGGACCTTGACCATCAAAGTAAGAAGGCTGGCAGTTGGCATTCACATCTATCTTTGGGTAGATGGGTAGGCTGGCTCTGACCTCACAATGGCAGACAGATGAAGAAGGCTGTTATTTCATATACAATGCTAATTTCACCACAATTAGCAGTGAGTTCACATATAGTCAAGGTAAGATTCAAGGGGTCACACACCCCAACTGCTCAGCAACCCTGGCCCAAGTCTCAGGGCAGTGTGCTTGATGGCAATGTCCAATTGCATGTGCACACTCTCGTGTGACTATTCAAAGCCCAGAGTCATCCACAGCCCTGCATGGCAGGACTTGTCTGCCTGTAATTCCAGCACTTGGGAGATAAAGACAGGATTACAAATTTAAGGGCACACTGTCTCATAAAAACATACCTTTCCCCTGCATCTATCAGTCTGTTCATTGAATGTGGCGCTTCCCACCCCAAGTCATGTCAGGGTGTAGGGACTGAATGTCACTGCCACTGGACTCAATTCTCTAGCCTTATGGAAGATGGCTGTTCTTTGAGAGTGAGTGATTTCTGGGCTACCTAATGGTTGATGTGAAGGCACCATACACCAGAGTGCAGGACCCCGTCTGTGGCTGAACAAGCTCAGTGGGGACCTCTCCATACTGACCTCCAGTCTCCCAGGACTCTCCAGCTGTGATAGCCATGCCCTCCATCATGTCTCCTCTCTTCCAGGTATGAATGTTAAATGAGCATCAACACTCTGCTCTGGTCTTGGAGACCTGGACATTCCTAGCAAACACTGTCCCTCAAGTTTGTTGTACCACACTGGAGGAAGGCATCTGCTAATGCTAGGTCTGGTGCCGGCACATGCAAACCACTTTGTGTGAGCATAATCTGAAGACTGCCAAAGATGCTCACATAAAGTGCGTTTTCAAAGAAAAATAATTATCTGCCTTTTATGTGGCTTCTCTTTTTGTATATTGGGTAGCAAATTGATTGGTCCCTTTGCGGGCTTCCATTAGATAGACAAATCGACTTTTAGACACTGAGGCAGAGGCCTCGGGCACAAAATAAATAGCTATGGCCCCAAAGATCCCAGATGTGGCCAGACCCTCTGCCAACACAGACACATTTGAACAAACTATGACCCCATCATTAAAATTAATACTAGGAATGCAGGATGCTCTTCAATCTCCGAGATTGCTTTATTGTACAAAAAGTTTCCAGTAACAGTAAATTAGTTAGGACAAAAAAAAAAAAGTCATTTTGGATAGAAGCGCTTCACTAATTGCTTTATTTAAGCACACAAGGAAAAAAGTCTTATCTGGCCAATTAGGTTGGAGGGTTTTATTACCTTTAAGAAGCCATTAGCTGGGATGAAACACTGCAAGCACTCGTGTCAAAACAAATAAATAATGCTCTCTCAATTAGCAGAGAAAGTGGTACATCCGTTAAATTAGACACACACTGCTTCACACAGTGGCTCAGAACCCCAATGCCCCCCCAACCCCAACAGCCAGCCAGCCAGCAGTTTTCAGCTAGTCTTAGGAAAGATCAGGGGCATCAAATAACCAACTCTTCTTTCTCTCCTTCTGCCCCACTTTACAGGAGTCACTCAGGACAGTGGAAGGTGACCAGGGTTTGAGCTTCTTCCCCAGTGCACTTCGCAGGCACAGAGAGAGATGTGATTGTCACCTCCATGACCAGAATGAAGGACAGAATGAGCTCAGACAGTAGACTCCTCTTCCAAAATCAATTATCCTGAGGCCTCTACCAGCACACTGACACTAACTTCTCTTTTATGCTCACATTTCCCATCTTTCTTCCAGGACAAATTCAATAGAAAAGAGCAGCAGGGACCCCAAAGAACTAGTGCATAGTGCACAAGGCTCTGGATCCAGCTCCAGGCCAGCATGACCATGAGGGTGGCTGAGCCAGACCAGAACCACATTGTCTTCTAGCAGAAGAGGATAGACCCTCTTCCCATAGGTTCTTGGGACAATTTCAAACCAGAATTGTTAGGTTACGCATAAGGGTTGGGAAGAAAACTAATCCACCCATCCCATCTCTGCAAAAATAAAACCCAAAACCCAAACAACAACAACAAAATCCTATTTAGGGAAATAAATATAAATAAATGGTGATTCTTTCTTAAAGGTCACTTCTCTTCAAGACATTCACAATCACTCAGCATGGCCTCCACAGACTGCTTGAAGCAGGGGTGTTCCCTACCTTGACTAACCCACCTCAGAGGCTGGAAAAAGAGGATTGTGGGACTCCTTTCCTGATTCTTAAGCAACGGGGTAGATGATGACCCACCTTCCCAACCCTCCCTACTAATGCTGTCAAAGGATCTGGTAAACCTTTGGACCCCAATATCTCACAGCCTGGGCAAGGAGGCTGGTCCGCAAGAGTTTGGGTTTGGGTGACCCCTTCTGTGAAATATACATAGACATAGATTTGTACAGACAGTAACAAGACTGCAACTCACTTAACAGGCTGTACTCTTAAATAACTGGGGAGAAGCAGAGACAATTTTAAGAAGCCATCAAAAATTACACAAAGACCACTAAAATTACAACAATGTCAATAGAGACAGGGCAAAGGAGATGCTCACATCCTCATCTTCAGAGCTCCCTCACTGTCCAAATCACTCTAGCTCTGCAGAGCACGCCAGCACCATAGTGAACAAGTAGGTAAACAGACAGAACCTTACTTTGGCGGTCTGATATGCATGTGATATGCACGAGCATGCTCACACACAGAGCACAAATATCTACACACACACACACACACACACACACACACACACACACACAGCTTCCCTAGTTGAGGCTCTCACTGCCCTCAGGAATATAGCTGCTGTCTTTCTGAGCATTGCTAAAGTGGTAACGGAAGAGTCGATAAATCAAATCATGGGTAGAATATTTTACTTTGAAATGGAGTGATGTTTGGTTAATAATTCGAGATCCACTAATCCTAAATGGGGTGACCCATTTAAAATGGCCTCTGTGTAAATTTACAGTTCATTAAATGGAGTCAGGTTTGGACAGGTCATTACGTAGCTAGAATGTGAGTAATGGATTGAGTGAGTACGGCTGGGGACACACTGGCTCAATCTAGTTCATGATACCGTCAAGCTTTCTTGTAATGCGAGCTTGGTTCAAATGACCAACTCTCTGATTCAGGAGGTTTTGCTTAGTAACCTCTCTTGGTTTACAGCAGAAAATGCAGTGTAAAATTCTGAATGAGGAATACGCTATTTACAATTGATTTAAACGCATGAAGCTGGTTTAACTGGCCCGTCTAAATGTGTTAATTAACATCAATGATGGTTTCTTATTTTTCACACTTTGTTACTCTGATCGTTAACAGTGATGGAAAAGCTAAATTAAGTTAATGGGGAACGGATTATAAATTCTTGAAGGACTTCTTGGTTTGTTTTCAGCTGGGAAGATGAAGAGGCATTTTGCCTCTACTCATAAATTTTTGGTACCAAACTCCCTAAAAACCAGATGGTTAAAAAAAATTTCCTAAAAATTATTTAACATGCTGCTCAGACATGAGTACTAAACGAGCACATGCATATCACCCCAGTGCCTCAGCAGCGCCTATACACCTCCTCCATTCCTTTCACTTTCTAGAAAACATGTTCATATGATGGCGGCTCACAGGGCCAGTCTCCTCAGCAACAGCTTCTAGTCCTTACATTCTGGACAGAGATGGAAACCCACGTCTACGCCTACACTCCAGTCCACCAGAGGAGGCATCCACAGGAAGGTCCACTGCCCGTTGTTGGGCCAGTGGGCTGTGCTCTGTAGGCAGTACAGTGGTGTGGCGCCAGCCAAGCCCTCGTACTCAAGGAATCCATGCAGTAGCACTCTCAACAACTTGGTGCCACTAGCGAGACTTCACACCGATGAGGACCACAGTGAGGACTACGATGGTGACAACCAGTATCAAGATCACAAGCATCTTCCGGTTCTTCTTTTGGTACTGCTCTGCCTACAAAAGAGGAGGAAGGTGTCATTTCCCCATAGACTTCATGCAAACCTGAGTACTGCAGGATGATTTTACATTAGACCCTTGCTCCGGGTGAACCACCAAGACCCTGCTGATCCACATTCAGATTTACTGTGAGGACAGAGGCCAAAAAACACCAAGTTCAGCTCAGCTGCTACTTCCTACCCTGGCTTCTCAGAAAGATTCCCAAAACCATGAGAAATGTACACTGTCTTTCTTCCCTGTACAGGAAAGAGTGACCAGAAAGCATCGAACTAGTGGCCCCACAAGGCCCTGTCTCTACTTCCTCTGTACCTGGAAACAGAATCCCTCATTGTCTGAAGAAGAAATGGCCACTATGCCATCTATACTGATTTAAGAGTCAGCTAAGGAACAACCCATCCTTACCCTAAGAATGACACACACAGAAGAGCTCCCAAAGCTCTATCTCCCTCATATGCAGCACCCAGAAGCACTAACCACCTGCACCCCTCTCTACAGAAGTACTGGGGAGCTGCCCCCCTTCAATGTGTGGAGTACAGAAACACTGCCATCCTTCACATGCCTGGTGACTGACACAGACCCCCAAAGAAGAGCATGCTCAGAGGGGTGATAAGACTGGTAGCTTAACATCCTTAGAGAACCCACCACCCACCCAGGGAAGCCCCTCCTCACCTAAGAACAAGACAGGAGACCACCTTAAAAGCTGGCCAATGGGAGTAACACCCCATTGCCTCAAATGCCTCCCCACAGTGTGGACTGAAGACAGTTCCATTCCTCAGAGCAAGTCCAAGAAACAAGGAGTCAATGCAGAGCAAACACTGGAGAAGACACCTCTCCCTTCTTCCTATGTCTGCATTACAACACAAACTCCAGGGCTGATAGGTAATTTAGCAGCACCTCAAACCCACTACAGAGCAAGAAGCTCAGCTTGTGAGACTCAGGCTGTACCTCCATTACTCTAAACACCTACTAAGCAAGACTTCCTAGCCTGTGAGATAGCAACATAGGGATGGTGAAGGGCCAGCCTTTGGTTAGCTCCTGCAACCTGGTACCAGGATGAGATGGGGTGATTTCTGCTGCCAAAAGAAGAACATGAATTGGGAAAATGCTCCTCACATGGCCAGAGGTACCAATGGGTATCAAGGACAAGGAAGCAGAAAGACTGAGTTCATCTTTTAAATTGGGCCAGATGCATTCCCTCCATGGGTGGCATGTGTCCAACGGCACATGACCTTGGTGTTCATGAGCCCCTTTCTCATAACTGATTATAAGATTTCTAAAATGATTTCCATTGACTTAAGAAGAAATTCAATGAACATGCAAACCCCATGAAAGAGGCCCCTTCACTTGTACAAACGTCTCTAGAGGTAGCTAACACAGGAATGGATATAGATTTTTACCCTTATTGAAAGCCCTCCACCAGCAAGTCGTCAGAAGTGCGAACACCCTAAGTCAGCAGAGCAACAAGCAGATGGCCTCTCAGCTCACACCAAGACAGGGCAATCAAGTGACTGCTCTAACAAAGCTCAGTAAAAGGGGCAGAGAACCTTTCCAGGCCCACAGGAAGCCTGATGACTGGACCTCAGCATGACGCAAGCCTCGGAGCAGTTCCCATTTCTAACCCCTTGTATCTTGGGTGGAGGACACGTGACAAAAGAGAACCTCCTAGGAATTCCCAAGATTCAATAACAGTTCCTAAAGACCCAGCACAGAGAACACTGGTACCTTGTGAAGCTGTTTTAAGCCATCTTCAGTCTTGACACAGGACTGTTCAACATTATAGTCAATTCTGTCAAGGACTGTACCCTGCACAATGAGAGACAGTAGAGATGGTCAATAACTACAGCGAGGGAGACCAAACCCTGAGACATATGCATGTCTCAGGTCAAACCCTGAGACATGCATATCACAGGTCAGGCCACATTCCAGAGCAGTGCCCCCAAGCAGTGCCAGGGCACTCTGCACAGAATGCTGTGTCAGCTGCAGCCAAAACCAAGACCAAGTTTTAGCTGCTGCAGATATGCCACCTTCAGACATACTAGGACTTAGGAACCCACTTCATAGAAATGGGTTCTGGGAAGCAAAGAGCAATGGCTTCCACTTCTTGCTGCCTAAATACTGGGATCTGGCAGATGGAGAATATCAGCTAGGTCCTACCACCATGGCCAGGCTGCTCCAATCACTGTCTAAATGACAACGTGGATCTCAAGGATAGGTTCTTATACAGTCTCTTGGTTCCAACAGGGAGCATGAAAAAAAGACAGTAATTCACTGGGAAATATGGCAGTTACTCAGCAGCTCTGAAGGGATCTCAACACTCGCTTTACTCTATAGTTGGTTTCAGGGGACCAGGACCCAAACAAATCCCTGCTGGCAAGATAATAAAACACCCTAATCAGGTTGTAACAATGAACAATGATTTAATTCTACTTAAAAGCTGATGGTTCCAACAGCCATTATATAATAGTCTGCCACCATGAGAATGGATCTTGTACAATGGCAAAACCAGGCCAGGCTTGGGCAGAGTCCACTAGGCCTCCAAAGGATGCACACACAAAAGTATGTTTGGTTCAGAGCAGAAAACATTAGGATTTCTAATCGTTTTCTCATCCAAAATTTTTTTTAAAAAGATAAATAAATCAGTAGTTTCCCAGGGACTAATAGCCCACAGGACCCAAACACATGCAGCATGAGGAACATGTAAATGTTTTCCCAACTGGAGGACATGACAAAAGGGCCACAGGAAAGGGTGAGCAAGACACCCCACAGGACACACACCTGCTCCACAATCATGACTCCCAAGTCTCTGAAGATCTCACTGAGGTCAGAAATGGACTGCACAATCTGGCGGATCTCCCGCTCCCTCTCCTCCACCATCAGTGTGTTCTGTTCCACCAGTACCAGCTGGTCATCTGTGAAACCCTGACCAAACAAGTCTCCCTGTTAGGAAAGCTGTGGCAGGCCAATTCAAACAACATTTAGGGAAAACAAATTCTGAAACTATTTTTATAAAGCACTTGGCAACAGGTAATTTACTTCCTTGGCAGGAAGTAAAGACCTCAACCCCGAAACAGCATGGTGTGTAATACAGTAGCTGAAGTAGGGGTGCAGAAAGAAGCCACATGTGCAGGCACCTGGGGCCCAAGGATGGCTTGTGTATCTCAGGTTCTAGGAAGCACACCTTGGCTAGGCTGCCTGTGGCAAGGACTACTGGGCAGACACAAGACAATAGTCCCCTCCCCACAAACTGCACAAAAGCCAGGATCTTGGGAAAATAAGGGGCAGGTGTGGGTCTCATCACATACCTGGCCATATAAAGCAGCAGCGTCTCCATCATCCATTAGTGGCACTGATGTGTCAAAGAAATGCTGTGATCTTTCCTCTCGGTGCTTCATGCCTACCAGACAGGAGCTCACTTTACCTGAATGTCTATGGCTACTGTTCCACCACTAAAAAGGCAATCTAGAGTACAGGTCCCCTAAACTCGTCTGAAGTGGTGGGGAGCCTCCTGTTAAAGCATTGCAGCAGCAGGCCAGTGTTCAGGGATTTATGGCAGCTGCCATCTAAATGCCCAATTCTCTGGACGCCAAGACAAACAGCATAACCATCTCAAGTTATTCTAACTGTTCTTATAACACAGTAACACAAAACCAGTATTCTCTCCTGGAACATCTCTAGGAAGAATTCTAGTCAGATTCTGGAGGGAACAAAATTAAAACAGATATGAGGTTGTTGGGGAGGGGGCAGGATCTCAGGAGTAAGTAGGGTTTTGTCCACTACAATGAAAATACAGAAAACCCAGTCACAGGGTGAGCAGAGGCAAGAGTGTTTGCACCCTATCTTCAAGCCCCCAGGGCCACCACTGTGTGGAGAAACTGGCTCTTACACTATGTCATCATAACTCCAAAGCCCAACATCACATCACAACAAGCCTTCTTTTCTAAACATGCTGTGACTTTCAGTCTGTGGACAGCTAGGGCTAGATGCTATCCACCTGGACAAGAACTGTCTATCCACTGGACCAGGAACTAGGTCTTCCCTCTTCAGTGAGCGTCTCCTAGGGAATCAGCTTCCTCCCATTCAAAAGCTGTGAATGTGGGGCTGGAGATGGCTCAGGGGTTAGGAGCACTGGCTGCTCTCCCCAGAGGACCCGGGTTCAATTCCCAGCACCCACATGGCAGCTCATAACTGTCTGTAACTCCTGTTCCAGAGATCTGACACTTTTATACCAATATACATAAATAAAAAGCTAAGAAAAAGAAAAAAGCTATGAATGTGCCTAACTAGCTGTTAACAATGAAAGGTAAGGACTGGATGGAGAAACAGCCCCAAAGGAGGACAGAAAACACAGTGTTTCTTACTCAAGAGTCCCTCAACCAGGGCCAGCAGCACTCACGTTTCAGGTAGCCAGACTGTGCATGCCGGAAGCTGGTGGACAGCTCCTGCAGGGCCTGTGCAAGGGAGACCACCACGTTCCGCAGTAGCCGCTCTTCCTGCTCAGAGCAGGCCCTTCGTGCCCTGCTGGGAAGGGCCTGCACAGCACGCTGGCACCTATGGAAGAGCTGAGAGAATAGCTCTGGCTTACATCAAGAAGCCTCTCCTAGCCAAGGCCTCTGTCAGGAGGTGCCTTCCTCTGCAGGCTGGCATGAAGTGTTGGGTTGGGCAGGGGAGTTGGGGGGAGAGAAGGAGGGTGAAGGGAGGGAGAGTGTGTGTCTGTGTACATGTGTGTATTAGGAGGGTGAGGTGGCTTGAGATTTCACGTACACACACTGTAAACCTAACTAGACTTCACCTTCTGTTTGTTCAATGCCTATGGTGTACCCCAATCTGCTCAGTTCAAGCCCTGTTTCTCACTGTATGCCTGACTACTCCTTGACTTCCTACAGGAAGAGTAGGAGGCAGGTCCTGGTGTAGATTTTATGTCTACTTTACAGATGGGAGGGCCGAGTCTGAGACTGAGAGAGAAACATTCCATGGTGACTCAGTTACAGATTAGGCTTCACACATTCAGATGCCTACTCTCAAAGTAAGAAGGCGATGTAAACACAGTCATACCACCTAAAGATGAAATATTGTTTCTAATCAAATCCCCAAGACAGCTTCTTATAGAACTGTGTCATAGAATAAAACTGCGAGTCCTGGTGTGGGATAGCAATTCACAGTTTAACATCAAATGATCAAGTACATCACTGTACTGAATCTAATTTTACATAATCAAACACAGTGGTATCTACCAACAACTGAAAAATGGTGCCCATACTTCCAAGAAAATCACATATACATGCTGGCAACTCATAGATCTTGGCATTTTCCAAGTTCCCATGAGAGTTTTATGCTGAAATATGAAACTCCAGGACATATCTGCTAGGTATAGAATAGGGGTGCTGTGGCACTGGAAGTGGCCAGGCTTCTGTCCTCACCTGTGTGATCTCTTGAGTAGCTAGCTCGATGGCATGCTCTTCCTCGCTGCTGTCATCCAGGGTGGGTCTGTTCAAATGCTTGTCATGAAGGCTGGCTAGCTCCTTCATCTTCTGTCTAATTCGGCCAATATCGTACT
>PVIH01015174.1:37327-50797 GCA_004025045.1 Sigmodon hispidus
AAAAAAAAAAAAAAAAAAAAAAAAAAAAAAAAAAAAAAAAAAAAAAAAAAAAAAAAAAAAGAGAGAGAGAGAGCGAGAAAAGAAAAAGCTGGATGTTTAGTGGTCAAGAGCACTTGTTGCTATGGTAGAAGGTTGGGCTCAGTTCCCAGCAGCCATGTGATCTGTGTAACTCCATTTCTAGGTGGATTCAATGCCCTTTTATGATTTCCACAGGCACACACCTGGTACACAGACATATATGCAGGCAAAACACTAATAACATAAAATAAAATAAGTCAGGTGGTAGTGTTGAATGCCTTTGATCCCAGTACTTTGGAGGGAAAAGAAAATAGATCTCTGAGTTCAAGGTCAAGATGATCTACACAATGAGTTCTAGGATAACCAGGGCTACACAAAGAAACCCACACTGGGAAAACCAAAGCAAATAAATAAATAAACAAACAAACAGTCAATCTAAAACAAACAAGCACATACTCTTCCTTATTCCACAATTTTTCATTTCTTTCTGTAATTCAAGTAGTTGCTGCTAATGTTAAGTCCAAATTATCTAGACAGACAGACAGACATGCTCTTACTTTATTATGTGGCATATAAATGAATAAATTCAAATTGTTAGTGTGTCTGAGGATACAACTTTAGTCGGAGCCAGATGGACTCATATGGCAGATATTTTAAGCCATGCTGTCATCCAAACTTAACAAAGAAACAAACAAAACAAACATTTAGGAACTACTGTTTCACTTACTTCATCTACTCCATCCACCCATTTGGGAGGTGACTGCTTTGTCACACCAATTGCTGCTTCTGGATCTAAGCTGATGCCTGACACCAGTGCCATGCGGTCATCAGCAAGCTACAGGGAATAGTGGACATTGAGATACGGTTAGAGGTCAGTTAGGACATGGATCCCCTACCATCCCTGAGAGGACGTGAAAAGCAGGAAGACGTGCCTGTCTTACAAGCTTGCCTCTGACGCGAAAGGGTCAACTCCACTCCTATCTTTACAAGCCCCAGTTCTTAACTTCCTTGGACATTCTTGTAGACCCGACTTTGACTCCATTTGGCTATGGAAATGCATTGAAAATGTCAGAAACCTTGCTCCTTAAGGAGAGAGCTCTTTGCAAGCACACTAAGTCAGGACAGCAGGAAGCAGGCTGTGAGTGTGCTGGCTGGGACAGCTTGCTACTACAGTCATGCTGGGCCAGTTCCCTCAGTCACAAAACCACAAACCACATAACATGTGCTCAGAAGGCTTAGGCTATGCATACAAGACCATCCTCCAGCCTCAGTACCACCCTTTGCACACCAGTCATTTCTCTGCCTGTCTTCTGGCAGCACTCCTCTTACTTTGAAATGACAGATAGTTTTTGTTTTTAAAATTTGAAATTCCAGCAAGTGGGAGGGAAATCACAGTCTGGCTGGTTATTTATTTATTTTGCCCGGAGGCAATGAATGGATTTGAAAGGATCTAGAGGTCCTCTAAAGCACAGAATTTTTAAATGCTAATTCAGAAGAACCTAATGATAACCAAAAGATAATGGTCAATAGTAGCCCTCACAGATAACACTTGTGAACTTTCTGGGGCATATTGCAGAACTGGGTGAGGAGTCTACCCCTTCCTTCCTTGCAATCATGTGCATTATTTTTCACGCATCTGGCGAATTCATATTTGCTTACATAACAAAAAAGAACACATCTAAAGTTCTCACAAATAAAAGCTATTTCACACATACAACCTTAAAATCTCCTCAAGGAACATGCTTGTGTTCCCCATGAATGAGCTTACACTCAGGCTCCAACTATCATCCTCAGCACCCCACATACTTGGTAGCCTGGTCCTCACCTGCCCAGCATCCAAAAAGGGCCATGAAGAAAAAAACGAACCTAAGGCCTAGGACTTGTGACCACATCCACCACTGTCCATGTCACCACTGCAGGCCTAAGTTACATCATGCATGACCTAATGGTGTAGCTTTCAAATACTCACTGCTGACTACAGGTCCTGACGGTTCTCAGCCATGGTAAGCCTTCACTAATGGGTAGTCTTTGTATTTATCTTCATATTTTTAATCCTCACAAAAACTATGTGAGCTGAGAAACATTATTTCAATCATAAATATAGAACTGAAACTCAGAAAAGTCAAATAATAGCCTGCCTTAAGGCACCATGCTACTGGTAATGTGACAGATTAAAACCTGGGCCAGTTCATCCCAGAATTCCCAACCAACTCCACAAGCTCACTTAGCAACCCAGGCAATACAACTGCAGTTCACTAAGCAAACCAACCAGGACCAGACACTGCTAAATGGAGATAGCAAAGGAGATCCAGGGCTTCAGATCTTCCTGCAGCATCTATCTATCCAGGGGCCGGAGAAGACTCCAGCACTCAATACCAGTCTGACTGGGCTTGTCTTGCTGACAACTGTGGAAACATTCCCACTCCACAGCCATCAAGAACATATTTGTGGGTGGCATGCTGACCAGGGGCAAACCTCTTGTTTAGACCTGAGCTCTGGCCTATTTTATTTTATTTTATTTTATTTTTAGCAGATCCTGACAGATTCATTGCTACAGGGGTGAAACCTGAATTCAACTCCAGAATGCCACACAAAACACAACTTTAAATTGCCACAATACCTACTAATGAGCCACAGAACTTAAAATAATTTCCAATCTGCATTATTCGCACATATGCTTCAACAGAGAAACTATTGACTTGTGAACAAAACAGGCAGTGCTGTTTCCACGGTTTACAAATGTGTGTTAAATTGCAAAATGTGGAAAGATGGGATCTTTAAATGTACCTGGACTCTCACTAGCATCATTTTATATAAGGTCATAAAGCACATGAAAACATCCAGAAATAGACTAGCAGACTGCACTGTTTTAAGCAGCTCTGTTTTAGAGAGACAGAGACAGACAGACAGACAGAGAAAGAGAGAGAGAGAGAGAGAGAGAGAGAGAGAGAGAGAGAGAGAGAGGCTGACAAACCAGGAGACCTTGGGAGGGATTGGTGCCACCATGGCTTCCCATTGTGCATCAGGACTACAGGCATGCATGTGGCCAGTTATTTGTCCCTGATGATTCTATAGCCATAGCTCATCATGACAGAAACCCTTTCCTACTGAGAAGAAACATTCCATGTTTCTTATTGGTACAGGTTTGTAATGTGTATCACAGTGTACTACTGAAAAAGAACATGTGTTTTTGCGAAGGGAAAACAATTGAAGATAACGTCAACTATCAGAAATGAGAACAAACAGGAACATGAAAATGTATTTTACCGGCAATATAAATAATCACCCTTTCAATTTCCCGAACCTCCCTCCCCTTACCAACATGCTGGTGTGCTATGCTGAGCACAGGCTGGTCTCAGGGCCGCAGTCCTTCCCCCAGACCTCACTAGCCATGCTGTTCTCCATCTCTCCTTATCTAATTTCAACTCTCACTACCCAATGTGAGTGAAAGCTTTTCTTAAAAAATTGTATTTCTAAAGTTAAAAAAATCTAAATATTTTACATAAGAAAAAAATATAAGCTGCATATTGGAGAATTAAGAATTTAAGAACTCTTTTGTCTTTGACTTGGGGCTGTCCTTCAAGAACCCAGAGGTCTGACCTCAGAGCCCTGGTTTTGTGGCAAATGCAGGAAGCCTGCCTTGCAGTGCTCACAGCAGTGTCCAGGTTTCCTGCAGGTGTCTGTCACCCTGCCTCAACTGCAGACATGGACACCTGTCCAAAAACAAACTCCTGACCTATGGAAGAAACACATATGCACCCTGTCATATAAATTCTGCTGCTCCAAATAACAGCCTTCCATGCTTACAGCACCTTGTTGCACTTGTAGACTAAGGCACTGAGATCAATGAACAGTGCAGAGACCTGGTTCAACAGCATGAGCACTCAACATTCACGAGGCCAGAGGGCCATTACAGACCACAGCCTGGCAACTCTTTCCATGGCCTATGTGTCCACAAGTCAAAGCACAAGGACAGACAACAGGGCCGAAGAAACCTCCAGACTCAAGGAGGAGGAATAAGAGGATCTAAAGGTCACAACCAAATGATCTTAATCTGAGATTAAAAAGAATGTTTTCTTCTCACTATGGAATTACTGACACCACTTTCTGAATAGCACCAGAACAGAGAACATTGGAAATCTCATGCATTAACTTCATAACCTTGGTAATTCATTGATTCTCTTTCCTCAATGTACACAAGCTAAAGAGAGAAGAGGGGAGCAGCCCTTTCACCATGGTACTGAGCACGCTTACAGACTTGGCTTCTGCAACCAAAGAGACAACCCTTTCCCAGGGCTTGCTCCTACCTTCAGCGGATGCTGAAACCCTTGGGCATGGACACCTGCTCAAGGCTACAGGGCTAGCTCGTAGGCCTAGGTGGTTTGGGATCTTGACATTTATACTTTACAATTTTTAATAGCTCTTATCTTCTGGAAGATTATCTGTCCAAGGCAAAAACTGCAAAGAGCAGAAAACCCAGGAGAGAACAGATTCTGGACAAACACTGCAGCTGGAGAATCGCCCTCTCCTTAGCCAATGCTCTGTCCTGAGCAGAGTGAAAGCAGGGTCTCCAGGGTCCTCGGTCTCAATAGCAGAGTGGCTAACATGAATGCCTGCAGGGCTGGCTACCTGTAGGAGTAGGGGTTCTCAGATTCATGGCTTCCTGCCAGGATGCCCAAGTGGCAGATGTAAGCCCGACCTCCCTCAATAAAGCGAGCCTCTGGACATCTTTCTCAACAACAGCCTAGCTCCTCGTTCAGCACCTGGCACTTCACAGTAATGAACACACAATTATAATTAGCTGAATGAGTCAACAGTAAATGGGTGGAATGAATGGAGGAGGTAAATAAAGTATGTTGTGCATAATTCTGGAAGCTACACTTCATGAAAAACATAATGGCACTGGAAAAGGGAGGAGGTGAAGCGTGCAGAGCCAAGAGAGACTGCTCAACACCCCGCACTTCCGCCAGGGCCCTGCTCACAGATGCTAAGCACAAGAAATGCAAATAGGGATCAAATGTGGTGGTGCACATCTGAAAGCACAGTACCTGGGTGGCTGAGGAAGCAGGACTGTCAAGAGCTGGAGACTAGCCTAGACTCCATACTGGTCAAAACCCCCAAGGAAATGCACAAGGGTCTACAAGCTCCTCTCACACATGCATGGCCAGTCTGTAGAAACTGCCTCGGCAGGAGGGCCTAGAGCAAGCTCATCATGAGGTGTTAAAACCACTTACCTGGCCTCCCACAACCACACTCCTTTCCTTAACTGCAACCTGGGAAGGGGGAGACACATCCTTGTGTCCCTTGTAGGTCCACCAGGGTCTATGTGTCAGGGATTAACCGAGCACCGAGTTTCATCAGCAATCCATCTCATATGTTGGGCCTTAGGAGACCCACCCACTAGTTTCACTGTGGAGGAGCAGAAACCTTACATCTTTCTTGGCCTAGGCTAGGTGTTGGCAGTGAGGATCCTCGACAGACAGGAAACAGAAAGGTCTAGCTTCAGCTACCTAGTCATTGAGCTTCAGGCTAGGTAGGGGTGTGTTTTAATAATGTTTCTTGTGACAGAAGTGACATATAGCCGTGGTTAATTAAATTCACATGTACAACAAGGAGGGGGCTCAAAACTGAAGCTTTCTTTTTACCTCATCTCCCTCCCCATCTCAGGAGGGGCGGACCACTGTTAATGGAATACCATGTATCTTTTCATAATACACCAATATGGATTATTCTTCTTAAGAAAAGAACAAACCAAGAAGGAGCCAGAGTCTATTATCATTTGTACCCTGTATCCTTCCCAGATGACCACAGGTCAGGAAGCTCACTCCCCCTAGCCCTCATGGCTAGGATTCTCATGAAGTCGTGAGAATTAAAGAGTTCGCCTTTTGTTTAACTGACTCCCAATGAAGGACACTTGAATGGTGCAGTATATCAGCATTACCACCTGTGAGTTTAGGCTCTTCCAATATATAGTTGGAGCATAACCCAGGAGTTGGCACCCGCAGGTTTATAAGGGAAGTGATTCTGACTCCCAATCTGCCTTTCTGTGCAAAACTACATATTAAAACAAACCAGCCTGTGGTGATATATTGTATATTTAATTTAAAAACAGCTGGAATATCAGAGAGATAAGGAAGAGACCGCAGCCATTCCCAACCAACCAACTTCTCAGGCTGAACAGGGTAAATGCTACCTACATGAGTCCTCAGACTGACTGGTCTCTCAGACAGAATGCTGAACGTCTCCTTCTCCTGCCTTATACTTCTTTCCCCTCCCAGCTATTCTACTCCTAGCTATTCAATTCTGCTAGAGCCAGGATTAAAGGTGTGAGCAATTACTGCCTGGCTGTTAGGCCTTGAACTCACAGAGATCCAAAGGGATCTGTCTCCTGAGTGATGGGATTAAAGGCATGGGTCACTATTCCCTGAACTTCATGGCTTGGCTCTGTGGGTGGCTTGTCCTCTGGTATTCCAGACTATTTTTATTAAATATGCACACTATATCACCACAATAGTCTGTCATCAGAAAAAAGCCCTTGGCTGAAACAGAAAGAGCAACTAATGTGGTCAGCAGCTGAGTCCCTTCCTATCTCCTGCCTCTGCAGGGCTACAGAAATCAAGTGATATGGATGCATACTCTCCTCACCTTCCTGGAGAGATGCTAACAAGAAACAAAGAGGCCAATCTTGTGCTGTCAGGAAAGGCAGAAATGGTCCCTATATGAAAACCAATACACTCCATTCAGTAATTCAAGTCAACTCTACATGTGTGCAAGGGCTACTGTTATGTATATGACCAAAGACTGCAGGAGAGCAGTATTTTATAAACTGAAATCACCCAACACACAAAAAGTACCCAAAGCACAGTACCTCATCCAGCTCCTGTAGTTGTGGTGTTGCCGTCGGGCCATCCGGGCAGGAAAAGCAGAAAGGCATGGGCAGACAGACACACAAGGCCATCATCAGGTGAGGAGACACATCAGCCTACTAGAGTTAACTACAAAACCCACCACTGATTCCTCTTTCTTAGAAAAAGCTACATCCATATGTGCTTTTGTTTATTGTAGTTCTTTTTGAAAAGGAGGTAGTAATTTATAAATAGCTGTAAAAATTTAAACACACTGCGAACAAGCAAAACATACTTGCTTTGTTTCACTGAAGTATGGTGGTAGCCTTTTTTCATAAAGACCAATTATCATTTGCAATATCACTTCTCAATTTCCTTAGGAAGGCAAAATAAATGCTAAAATGTTGCCAGTTCATACACAAATGCATATTTTAACATGACAATCAGCTCAGCAAATGCAACAAAATTAAAATATAAACAGCCCACAAACTGTCTGCCAATGGCTGCATTCAAATAATATTGCAGCCACTCTACCTAAGGACTGTACAAATAAAAGCCCATGGATGGCCAAGGCTTTATCCCCAGTGATGGACATAGACATGTGCTGTAATTAGGCACAGCCAAGCAGAGGGTGACACAATACTACAAACTAAGAAGACAAAGCAGGCAATAAAATCTGGACCCAGGGAGCAGTGGGCACTCAAGGGTTAAATTTCAGTTGAAAATTAAAGCTTCTTTCTTAGAGCAACACGAAACTCTGTCTTCTGAAGAGACAGTTACTAATGACAGATAATCTAAACAACAAGGTCCTCTTTTCCTACAGTATTGATCATGGAAATAATTAGTGGTGAATTTCAATAATCAACTATGTTGATATTTTATGTTTAGCAGTAAATTAAAAAAATAAATAACATAATTTTCTTATTTAAAGATTAGTAGTACAAATGAAGCTTGATTATTGATACTGAAATGTATCAAACAATGCTAGCAAAAAGAAAAAAGAAAGAAAATAGAAAAACCTTTCAGAATAATAACACCAAAATCCACACACAAAGTAATTCCACAACCCCGGTGCATAGAAATCTAAGGAGGGAGCATCTGCAGCAGAGAGCCTCTGCACTCTTTCAAGGCTCTGTGGTAGAGATTCAAGGAGACCATGCCATGGAAATACATTTCATTTTGCTTTAAAAAGAAAAAAAGAAATCTATCTTTAAAAGGTGTAGCAGATTCATAAAGAGAGCACGAATAGACCATCTTTAATCAATATTCCAAATGAGAGATGAAGCCTGCAGTGCAGCTGGGGCTAGACCCCTTTGAGGTCTTCCCAGGGCTTCATCTAGGGAAGCAGCCCTGCATGCTACTGTCTAAGCCGTCTTCCACCTGAGCCGCCGGTGCCGCTGGGTTATTAGCTGGCCGAACACATCCTCCTCTTCTCCTTCCTACAATGATTGGGCGCTAAGAGGTGAAATTACAGCCATGAGATTCTAGGATTAAAAGTAACACTGACAAATACTCAAAACCACACTTCAAAAGGTATTTTCTGATGACAAGGACGGGCAGCTGGGCACAGCACACCAAGTCTTTCCCAATCCCACCCTCCAGCCTCTCTATTTTTATTAATCATTCCTGAAATTTTCTGCACATCAGGACTAAATTCAGAATACCACCTTTTCAAAGACCACCCTCGTTCTGCTTCTCAAAAAACAGAAGATATTCAAAACTCCTGCCAAGAAATTACCAGGAAATTTAGTCATTTAGACCTGAGTTAAAACATAAGAACCACTATCAGGAACGAGCATAATATAGCCCAAAGAAAATACCTTACTACCCATCACCACCTTCTAAAACCTTTATATCATCTAAACCAAGGCTTGTGACCTGCCCCTGGCATGCAATCAAGCAAACATTGAAAAATTCCAAGTAGCATTTGGAATTTATAGTCTAAAGAACTTTCTACATAAAACTGAGAAGTGGAAAGCCATCTGTGTTTGCTCAGGGGGTCTGAAGAGTTGAGCAAAGTGAGCTGGAAGCTCAGGTCTCTGCTATACTGTTTACTCTATTCCTGCTGCTGCCAAAATAATAGTTTGCTTCACTTTCATCCAACAAAGCACCCTCATTCGCAAGTCAGTCTCCCTGTTCAAATGGAACCTTTACACACAGAAAAGCAACACGGTACCTAAAGAGAAATATACAATGATTTCATACGTATGATTTTCCAGCAGACTGAGGCCCTTCAATGAGCAAGTTAAAACTGATCATGGGCAGTTATAAAAGAAAAAAATAAATAAAAAAAAAAAACAGGCTAGCCTACTGCAAGAGAAAAACAATGTAATTAAACTAGTAAGTCCTTCCACATCCTTTGGGCACAGCCAGAACCACTATGGCTCAGGGCTTCACCCATAATCCCAAATTCTTGAGGTGGCCGAGGAGGTCAGTTTCTACCTCTTCTACTCTGCTCATCTGAACCAGGAACATCAATTCCATCCAGGACGACACAAGGTCACACATGGAAAAGGCTCAGCCTTGCCAGGCACACAGTAAGCACTCATAAATCTTCACTAATATTACAGTCAAGACTGAGTAAGGACCTCAGGTTCCTATAACCACAGTTAATCCTTAGGTTCTCTCCTGCCACAAAGCATATATTTTATTAAAAATAATGTGCTAGTTTCAAACTAATCTAGAAGCAATTAACTCTAGCTTCCATTTATAGATTGAGCATGCTTGTACAGCAGAGTATAGATCAGGCAGTCAACACTGAGCACTTTACGCTGCTTCACCTTCACCTCGAGAGCCAAGAAAACAAGAGCAACACAGTACCTTAACCAACTCAGCTTCCCCCTTTCAGTCATGCCAATATTTTATTTTTTAATTATTATTTAACTTTATAAATCCATCTAGGTTCTTGAAGCAAACTGTTTGCATTTTCCTGCATAAGGCACTGACTTAAAACCTGTACTTGGCAGACAAAATGTCAAAAAAGTTACTTTTGCACAGTTCTGAAGCTACTTCTATGTATTCCTTTTTTTTCCCTCCCCTCAATTGCCTTGAGATGACAGGTGACACTGCTGTTGACTATGGATTTCTCCTTTTCAATTTAAAGGTAAGGCTGTGTGCTTTGGTCAGGAGAAACAAATATTAAAACTGAACTGCAGAAACACTGGTGAATTGATGGGGCCATCGGAGATCACCTCACTCAAAATCCTCAATTTAGCAGGGAGACAAAAGATGTCCAAAAAGATTACATCCACAGCACAGCAGGGCTTAGGCTAAATTCCCAGACCTCCATCTATCACTCTCCCTTTATCATATGCTGCCGAGGGATATCGATGATAGATGCTCTAAACCTAAGGCACGACACAGCCTGAAAATTACCAACAAGTGCCTTTGGCTTGGGCACAAAAATCAAACCCCAGTCTGTTTTTGACAATTAACTTTACTAATATGAACACAAAAACATAAATGAGTAGAATTTTGTACAATCGTTGTGCTAAACTTTAAAAGAATACAGAAAAATCAGCCCTCATTCATAGGGAAGAAACTTAAAACTATACGTCTGACCGGGGACGGCTGAGCCTAGAAAAACCCTCCGAGGATTAAGGCAGCCATAGGGTCCACACGCCGGAAGAATCAGTGTCCTCTGCTGCAGACACCAGGGGGACAAAGCCTAGAGTGGGAGACAAACTGCTGGCATTGATAAAGGAAAAGACGACAGCTGCCAGAATGCCGTGTCCATCACAGCAGAGTCCAGCAAGGGAGCGAGCGTGAGAGCGCCACAAGAAGGGACACTGGGCTTTAGATCAGACTGCTTTGTGTTTGTTTGTTTGTTTATTTGCTGCATACAAGTCCTCCTTAAAAGCCTCCTTATTTGTGACACATTTACCCAGACCTAGCTGTAAGTCTATATGTATACACAGCCTCCTGCTGCAATTGTAAAACAAATCTGTAGTTTTCTCTTCAAACCACTATTTTAAAAGTCTGAGCTTACCGTGCTCTTTAAACAATAAGGCTTTTATTGTTTTTCATTTTTGTTTTTTTGAGTTGTATGAGATATGTACATCCACATGCCATTTTGTAATCCATTTCTATAATGTGGTTCTCACATAAGGATGTTAAAGTTCAACATTAAACTTTAAAATAAAATCTAGTATTTTAGATATTTACTTTTAATTATACATGAGACATCAAACACACTAACATCAGTATCTATAGCTTTTCCTTCTAATTAAAAATTTTAAACTCCAGGTAAGGATTTTTAAAAATTAAATTCTCAGGTTTGGCTACTTTCCTTTTAATTATATAAGTTTAAATATGCACTAACAAGCTTTCTCTTTTGTTTTATTTAATTAAGACAAATATATACTTTTTAAGTTTTTATTTGTAATTTCTTCAAGCTGAAAAATGTACTGAGAAAAATGTAAAGTGGTAAAATATCCCTGGCATGCAAATGCTTCACTAGATTAAACAATTTAAAATGTCTTGCTTTTCTGCTTCCTCTATTTTTGAGAGCAGAATATATAAAATAAGTGCTATTTCAATATTAAACATTTCCATAGATATCTAACAAAATTAGCAAATTCAATTACAATTATTTGGATAATCTAATATCATCTAATATCTTGTCCATAGTCAAAGCTGATGATAGTTTTGATTTACCATATGGTTTTGAAATTTGTGAGACAAATTTCAAATTTTTCTGAGCTAGAAGCACTGTATGAACAATGCTGTAGCTTCTAAATATTGTCTTAAGCATCTTTTTCTTCAAAATATTTATAATGCCTTCTTGATTTCCAAAAGTTATTAAAAACTGTAGTATCTGCTGTTCATATCTTGACATTCCTGATTATTTTATGTGCAGAAATAATTTGTGAAAAAACTTATAAACAGATTGAAAATATAACTTTATTCTAAACACACAGATATACATAAAGCATGCATTTGTTTTTTTAATGAGCACAATTAAAATACAAAAATGTGCTTTTACTTTTAAAGTCTAACTTAGACAAACTATTTTTGTTGAACTGCAAAAATCTGCTTTTTTGGAGCAGTTCAAACTGATCATGCAGGTATTTCCACAAACTCGATTCCTTTTAGTCATCTAATAAAAATGCCAGAAGCACAGGCTAATAAAAGCATTCAATATTTTCAATAGCATGACATATGAAAACATTTGTAATGTTCTTAACTTCAACATCAATTTTAGTTGCATGTATAAATCACTTTCAAAAACCTGTCCAAATTTGCTAAGTAAATCTATATACTTCTTGACATTATCTGCTTCTCCAAACCATAAACTATAGCTAAGTATTTTAAATTATTTTATTCCATGCATACTTAGGTATATAAACAGATACACATGCAAATAATTTAACTTATGGAAACATTTTAAAAAGCAGCTGAACTCAACAATGTAGTTTTGAAAAAGATGCCAGTCTGAGACATCCTGTTATTAAACTCTGAATTAATGATTAAATTTTTTTTTCTCATGTTACCCAAAGGTTCAGGGTGCTTTAAACTTACAAAATGTAATTTTAAAAACAAAACATCATCTTTTTCATCAATTAAAATTGAGACCCTAGAAGTTTGGGAATGGGTTTATTTCTAGGTTGTTTCCCCTCCCCCTCCCCATGAGGTAGCATAAAATTAAGCCATAAAAAACAGGCGACTCTTATTTAATGTAATTCAAGGCCCATCACATGTATTCACCCCACCCATTATTCCTCCATTTACTTCTGGCGACTCTTTTCAAAAACCGCGTTTAAAATGAACCAATTTCCATGCTAAAATTTTTTTCCTACTTATTTCTATCAAACATTATTTTTTTTCAGTTTATTAATGTAAAAATCCTTCAAATATAAATGTAAACAAAAGCCCCTGTATATGTGAAGCCAGTTTTCAATGCCTTGTTACTAAAGTTTACATTCTGCATCCTCTGAGCCTCAAAACTGCTTAAAATCTCTTCTCTGGGAATAAAATGGTCAAACATAATTTCCACGGTGACTTAAAAAAAGGACAACTGTCTTGGCAACACATTGACAATCACGACACAGAGCTTAATTTTTCATTAGCACTTCAATAAATGATAAAAAGAAAAAAGAAAAAGGCAATATAGCGTCTAAAAGGTGGGAAAGGGGCAGGAATTCACAAATTGTATTTCAAATGCAGCCTTGAGGTGACTGTTCATTCCCCTATGTTCCAAGGCTGCTTCCATTCAAACTTTCCATTTTCAATTAAAGGTATTACAAAACAAACAACAAACAATATTCCTCTGATTGGATCATTCAGACCTGCCGCCCCCCCCCCCCTTATCTGGGATGGTAGTAAACCAAGGCTTAGGAAGTCAAAGCTTCCATCAAAAACAAACCAAATACAGCAATCTTTCTGGAACACTGCTTTGAACATGAACAACAACAACAACAAAAACTCCACAACTGCTTAGACCAAGTGAAGTTCCAGTTAATAAAATCAAAAGCCATGTGCTATTCTGGGGGCTAATTTTCACATCTGAATCATGTTTTTTTGTTTTGTTTTTTAAAAAAAGTTCAAATAGAGGGGAAAAGCTTAATTTCCTGTGTTGGAAAATGAAGCGCCTGGCACCTTGCAGTCT